>JAJPUD010006293.1:111291-133981 GCA_023553655.1 Myrmecobius fasciatus | reverse complement strand
CCACCCACCCCTTTTTCCCCCCTTTCCCTCCTGTTTCCTTATAAGTAGGTCTGTTTTTCCCTCTGAGCCAAATCTGATGAGATGGAGATTAACCCAATTCTCATTCCCCTCCCTTTTCTCCCCTCAGTCATTATAGGTTTTCTTTGCCTCTACATGTGATGTAATTTCCCTTATTTTACCTCCTTTTCCTCTTCTTTCAGTGTTATCCCTTTTCTACCTCTAATTTCTTTTTCAGTTTATCATGTCATAATAATCATAAAATCACAATAAACATATCATAATAATCATAAAATCACAGTAATCATATCATAATCATAATGTAATAATAGATTCATAAAGTCAACCCTCATTCTATAAGTATCTATAATATAAATATAGTTCTCAAGAGTTTTTTTTTTCTTGTTACCTTTTTATGTTTCTCTTGTGTTCTGTGTTTGCAGATCAAATTTTTTGTTCAGTTCTGGCCTTTTCAGTAGAAATAGGTGAAATTCTCCTATATCATTGAATGACCATCTTCTTCCCTGGAAGATAATGCTCATTCTAGCTGGGTAACTTATTCTTGGCTGTAATCCAAGTTCTTTTGCCCTTCGGAATATCTGATTCCAGGCCCTTCGATCCTTGAAAGTAGAAGCTGCTAGGTCCTGTGTGATCCTAATTGTGGCTCCCCGATATTTAAATTGTTTCTTTCTGGCTTCTCGTAATATCTTTTCCTTGGTATGGTAGTTCTGGAATTTAGCCACGATAATGGTTTATTTTTGTTGTTGCTTTTTCTTTCTTCTCAATGGAAGGGTATGGGAAAGGAGGGAGGGAGAGAATTTGGAAATAAAAATAAAATAAAATTGAATAAAAATATGAAAATGCTCCCAATCATTAGCAATAAGAGAAATGCAAATTAAAACAACTCTGAGATTCTGTTTCATACCATAAGCCTGACAAAGATGATGAAAATGAAGGACAATTATTGCAAAGAATGTGGAAGGACGGGAACAACATGTATTACTGATAGAGGGAGGAAATGGTCTCGCCATTCTGGAAAGCAACTGTACACCAAAAGTCACTAACTATGTATATATATCCTTTGACCCAACAATTCCATTACAAGGCTGATATGCCAACAAGTTCAAAGAAAAGGGAAAGGACTCATATGTGAAAACTTCTTATGGTAGCACTTTTCCTATAGAAAAGGATTAAACTAAATTTAAAAAAAATGTGAAAGAAACATTAAAGAAATGCCTTAAAGAAAGTAGATGGGAATTCAGAGACAGACTTAGATAAGAAAGATAACTTGGTGACTAATGTAATGAATTTATCATATATTGGAAGGAAAAAACCCACCAAGATATATATAATAGAAATTTGAAGTTCATGTAGGATTCTGTTCATTTTATATGAAAATGATTATTTTTTCTTTGCTAAACTTAATATTACCCTTGATTCTCCCCTTTTTATTGATGACATGAAAAATGATGACTAGAATCTTATCTTGAAATAATGCTAAAACCCAAAGCCCAGTGTAAAATGGGTGTCTCCCAGGCTATCTCCAATTGTTATACAATTACTTCCCAACTTTTGTGAGGGTAATGTTCCTAGAAAACAGCACCAAAATTTTTAAATGCAAATGTTGATACACTGAATCTATAGGAAATTGGGAGTTAGGTTCCCTTGACTACCAAGAATTGTAATCTTTCACTGTAGGCAGCAGCTATAGATATTCTGGCATAAAGTTTATCTAACACCTTTATTTTCATCACTGACTTTGCACACTTGGGTATATAGCCCAAAGGATTTGTACTATGCTTTGGAGATATAAATTCAACACAAAAACAAAAGCAAACAAAATATGCAACAAATACATGATTGTTCTTTTCAGTGCTTTGGAAGTATAAATACAACACAAAAACAAAAGCAAACAAAATATGCAACAAATACATGATTGTTCTTTTCAATGCTTTGGAAGTATAAATACAACACAAAAACAAAAGCAAACAAAATATGCAACAAATACATGATTGTTCTTTGCAATGATAGGATGAACCAGATCAGTAAAGCACCTACTGAGCCCAGACATTGTCACTATTTTTTCTCTATTGAGCATAGCTGTGAATGTGTGTTGCCAATGTAAAAGTGAAAATGAAGTTAAAAAAAAAAAAAATCACAGAATGCATGAAGTCCCAAAAGTTAAATGTACTAGGAATGTTAAAGCGTGACTATAACAAGATACTTTACTCCTTTATCTGGCTTGCAGTTTGAGCCACAGAGTTAAAGTTGTAAAGGTGTGAACAACTTTTAGATGTTACATCCATTCAACAATCAAAAGCTAGGTGTTTCATAGTCAATCAAGTGGGGAAAGAGTGAAGTACTTCAAGTTATTGCATGAAATCACATAATGAATTGTATTGGGACATATCTCTGAACCTACTTATATCAGAAAAGGAGATTCCTATAGAAATATTAGAAACTGCTTTGAGAGTAAGGTTTTGGGAATTCTTTGAAGAGGCAAATCTTTTGTGACTTATCAGAGAGCATCATTAGGTGGAGTATGGGGAGGCAGTGTCCTAATCCTCTCATACCCTCTCCCCATTAAAGGTGTCTTTAGAGATTTGACCAATAGCAAACTATGAATATTACCTTGAGTTAAAATAAAACTAGACTTGCTGAGGAAAGGCAGTTTCAGGAAGCAAGACTTTTTCAGGATAGAAAAAAGTATAGTTTTGGGATTCTACGAGGCCCCTGAGAGAACTATGTACACCTCAGAGGAACTTTATGAGGTTTCCAGGAAGGGAGAAAAGGACTCCATTGAGCCAAAGTCAATGAGTTACTGCTTTGCTACATGTATTCCCTAAGTTTGAACCTGCTTTCCTTAGACATACAATTGTAATTGTAGGGTAATGTTTTGTACCAATTTTACTTGGCAAATATGCCTAGCTAAGGGCTAATGGATTCTGGCATGCTAATTAATAACTGGATAATTAATAGAGAACACACCAGAGGGGCCCAAGAGCAACAGTACTAGAATCACTTCTCCAATTCCATCAGTCTTTCAGGGTTACTCTGAAGTAAAACTTAGGTCAAATGCTGGTTAAAAACCTGAGGAAAGAAGTAGTTAACCACTATTAGGGAACAAATTTTCCTGTGGAAATGGAACTCCAGACTATTAATCCAGGAATGCTGCTACACTTAAGATTGGATCACAATCTTGGCTATATTTTTCTGTTATAGAAACTAGAATCAGTGAGAAAAAAAAAATCCATTTGTGTAAGTATTTTTCCACCTAACCCATGAAGGGCATCTTTGAGTCATTTGGTACTTTAAGCAGTCATCAAGATTGCCAGTATTCATTCCCAATAGGTTATTACTGTCATGTCCCCAGTAATGTTGACTCTAAGGTCCAGGGTGACACTTGGTTATAAACTTTAGACTACAGATAAGTAAATTGCTTACTGCCTTAGGGAGGTGAGAGATGAAGGGGTGAGGGGAAAATTGCAACTCAAAAAAAATTTTTTTAAATGAATGTTAAAAACTGTCTATAGATGTAATGGTGGGGGAGGGGGAAGAGAAGGCGAGAAGAGGTACTATTAAGGAAAAAAAAAAAAGACTAAAAGTACTGTGATAAATTAACTGCATTCACTGATGATGGGACTGCTAGTTGATGCCTGGTCCTGTGTTTCCTTCAAATAAACCCCATTTCACACCATAATCCTATCTTTCTCATATAAGTCATCTCTTTAGGGGAAAAAAAAAATTTGTCTTAACAATAATCAACAAAACAAAAACATCAAAGAACAAAAAGATAAACCTATGGATAGAGCACCAGCCCTGAAGTCAGGAGGATTTGAGTTCAAATCTAATCTCAAACACTTAACATTTCCTAGCTGTGTGACCCTGGGCAAGTCACTTAACCTCAATTGCCTCAGCAAAAAAAAAAAAAAAAAAGAAAGATAAACTTGTGTACTTTTATTATGTACCATTTATTCTTTAAAAGTATATATTAAATGTAATCACACAGTAAGAAAACTGCATTGTCTGGGGCCTCTTCTGAGTTTCCTTATGTGTATTCTTTAAATGCTTTATTAATTTTTTTCTTTTAATCTCTGATTATCTATCAATTCATCCCCCCACCCCCAACATCTCTTATAACAAATGAGTCTATACAAACATATCAACATATTAGTCATTTCTGAATATGCATGTCTCATTCTGGATTAGAAAATCCACCACCTCTCAGCCCAGAGGCAGGAGGTTTGATGTAGTCATTTCCTGCATCTAATAATTCAAGTCCAGTCATTGATTAGCCTGTCCATCAGGCTAACTCAATGACACAAATAAGCAATTTAAAAAATTTATTTATGGAATGTTTCCCCCAAAAGCATTACTTTTAAAGACAAAGGATAATAATTTTTAAAAGACAAGATAGTTTTAATTAATTCCTAAAGAAAAGGTCCTGTTTCAGAAAAACCCTTGACCTGGAGAAAGAACAAAAATAAATAAGACGTCCTTAAGGAAGCCTTGAAAAGAAAATGCAAAAGTACCTCCAACAAGATGGTGGAATGAGAGAGGAGTCACAAGAAAGCCCAAATCTTTTTTCAATGTCTCAAAAATAGAAAAAAAAAAGCTTAATAAATAAAAGAATAACCAAAAATCCTAATAAGAGAATCTTCCAAACAAGGAGGGGGGAGTCAATTAAAGAAATAACCCCCCCAAATAACCCCCAACCCCCCAATTCTCTAAAAGAATAAAAAATACATTATGAAATAAAACAAACTTTTGAAAAGATGAAAAAATTATATAAAAATAACCAACAAGGGCTTCAGAAACAAATAAAATCAATTGCAAGGGGAAGAGAAATGCTTTTGAGTGTGGGTGTCACAGATGAAGAGCAAGCAAAGAGGTGGGAGGGAAAGGGTGGGGCAGACAAACCCAAAATGTCACTCCAATTTGAGACTAAGCAAGCTTTGAAAAAAATGTTTATCAGTACCAGTAGGAATTTGGGAAGTGTGTTTAGTGTCGGATTAGGAAAGGGTTTCTGTGTATGTATGCACATGCTCATGTACAGTTTCATACAAATTTATAAAAAGTTGGCGTTGGATAGATGCCAGTAAAATAAGGAAAATTATAATTTATTCTGAAAAAAAACAATAAATGAAGGCACAACCGATTGAGAATAATCAAACTTAATCATTATGTTGCTTCAATTATATGAGTCTTTGTGATTCCATTTGGCGTTTTCCTGGTAAAGATACTGGAGTGGTTTGTCATTTCTTTCTCCAGCACATTTTATAAATGAGGAAAGAGAGGCAAGCAAGGTTAAGTGACTTGCCCAGGGTCACACAGTTAGAGTGTGTCTGAGGTCCGATTTAAACTCGGGAAGATGAGTCTTCCTGACTTCCGACGCGGCATTCAATCCACTGTGCCAAGTGCTAGAGATTCAACTAAGTAAAGGAGGGACAGTTCCTACTCTCAAGGAATTTACAATCTACCAAGGGAAAATAATAGATCAAACAAAATTGCTTGGGGGCATTTGTTCTTGGAAACCAAGCAGAATAGCTTACAGAAAATGAAGAGTTAGCAGGCAACTTCTGAGCCCTCACTATATTATACTATATTGCCCGTATATTATACTATATAGCCTTCAACCATTAGAATACAGATTGTAAATGTACTTAACTGCCCTTTTACTTAACATCTGAAGGGTCTCTAAATTCTTGACCTTATTCATTGATAAAAGCCAAAGGTGTCCCCCAACACATACACACACACACACATCCCTCCAGAGTTTATCCCCACTTAATCCCAGGAGAAAAACTTAGTTCTCTTTGGTTTTCCAGAGAGGATTATATCAGTGTCTCTACCTTTATTCTTTTTGATCTTCATATTTTTGTGGTTACAGCATTCCTCTCATTAGTTTAAGGGTGCGGTATATGCGTGATAGAACTATCCAATAATGCTTTTTTGCCTAATGCTTCCCTCACCCACCAGGAAATTCTACTGTTCTGCAAGGCTAATACCCTCATGATTTAAATTCATACAGTTCTTTACTCATAATCTAGAAATAAAAGGAATCAAAACTAAATATGTTATTATTATTTTTTTTTAAAGAAATCATCATGTGGGCAGGCATGCATTATTCATTTCAAGTAGCCCAGTCCAGGACTTCAGGAATGGAGTACAGATTTGTTGTTTAGTTGTTTTTCAGTCATGTCCAACTCTGTGACCTCATTTATGGTTTTCTTGAAAAGATACTAAAGTGACTTGCTATTTCCTTCTCCAGCCTATTTTGCAGATGAAGAAACTGAGGCAAACGGTTTGCTCAGGATCACACAGCTAGTCAGTGTCTGAAGCAAGATTCCCATATTTAGTTTCAAGGAGAAGACAGTTAGTTGGGCAATTCTAGATCTTCAAGAACTCTAGATGTAGCATCCTTTGCTCTTCCTCCACATAGTCCCAACTTCTAGATGCTCTAGGTCTACAATGGCTCCTGTTACTGCTGCTTTTCCACTTGCCACTCTTTTACATTGGCAAGAACATTGTAGGTCTCTTCAGTCAGGACCATGGTGTGACTCTCAGTCCTATTCAAGGACTGGAAAAGAAACAAACATAGGCATTCTGATGATGGAATCTTAGCTTGCTCAAGGTCCAATATCCTGACTCTACAAAAGGATCTTTTACCTCGTGTATCTGGTTACTATATTCTGTCTCTCAATAAAACAAAAGGACTTTTTTTCATGCGTATCCTGTATGAGATATATCAAATCACAGGGATTTTTCCTATGAGGTTATACAAATGTATCTGAGATCGCCCAACTTTCTTGCTTTGCCTAACTCTTTCTTTTCTATATAATCCAGCACTTTACTCTGTGGAGTTGCTTCTCTCCCTTAAGGAGGAAGTCCACAGGATACATCACCCCTGTCCCCCTGAATGCCCAATATATGCCCTTGCTTGATTTGGAGACTGAATTCTTTTAAAGACAATAGTTCAACACTCGGACCCCCCAACACAGATAGACACCGTTAATCCTGTGTCCCTTTTTTGATTGCTTCTCCTTGTGCAGATTTGTGTGCAGGATGCATTTAGTTAACTTCTTTTCTCCAACCTTGGTCTTAGGGTTTGTTTGTGGTTCTTTCTATCATAAGCTTTGGGGTGTGCTTATCTTCAGAGTTTTATGGTCAGAGTCATTCCAGACACAGGGATAATGCTTCAACATCTAGGGAGATAGAAGCAAAGTGTAACTAAATATTCTGCTTCATATAAAGAGAGGAAGTTCCAAATATTTTAATCAAGACCCATCAAAATTTTGTTTGAAGAAAATAGCTAATAGAGATGCAGATTCTGAGTGAGTAATTAGAAGAATATTTGTTAGGTTGAAGGGCAGCTTGATGGTGCAGTGGCTAGAGCACTGGTACTGGAGTCAGGAGGATGGGAATTCAAATCTAGCCTCAGACCATTACTGGTTGTGTGACCATGGGGAAGTCACTTTATCCTATTTGCCTCAGTTTCTTCATCTGTAAAATAAAATGGAGAAGGAAATGGCAAACTACCCAAGTATCTTCATCAAGAAAACCCCAAATGGGGTCATGAAGAGTTAGAGATGACTGGAAATGACTAAATGAAAACATACCATGTCTCTCTTCTCCATGCCTTTGCATTGGTCATTTCCCAAATCTGCAATTCATTTCTTCTTTACATCTCCCTTATAGTCCTTTATTTCCTTTAAGGCTCAACCTTGAAGCACCACTTTCTACAAAAAGTCTTTCCTGATCCATTCAGTTTCCATTTTTTTGCCACTACAAAAAGGGCTGCCACAAACATTCTTGCACATTTGGGGCCCTTTCCCTCCTTTAAGATCTCTTTGGGACATAGGCCCAATAGAAACACTGCTGGGTCAAAGGGTATGCACAGTTTGATAACTTTTTGAGCATAGTTCCAAACTGCTCTCCAGAATGGTTGGATCTGTTTACAATTCCACGAACAATGCCTCATACAATTTTTCAACTTCTATCTCCATCTCATCTTCAGGAATTTTCTTATCTTCTTGACTCATGGATGTTAATTGGATGTTACAGAAGTTATAAGACATGAATCTCCATCTCTCATAATATAGCCAGTCCCTGTTCTCAAGAATTTTCTCAACATTCTTTTGGAAAAAAATTTTTTTTGTTTCAAACTTTTCCCCTCCTCCCCACCCCCACTCCTAGATGACAGGTAGTCTAATACATGTTAAATATGTTAAATTATAGGACAAATCCAATATATGTGTATATATCTATACAGTTATCTTACTACACAAGAAAAATCGGATCTAGAAAGAGAAAAAAAATAAAAACCTAAGAAGGAAAACAAAATGCAAGCAAATATTCACAGAAAGTGTTAAAATGCTGTGTTGTGGTCCACACTCAGTTCCCACAGGCCTCTCTTTGGATGTATATGACTGTCTTCATCACTGAACAATAGGAACTGGTTTGAATCTTCTCATTGTTGAAGAGAATTATGTCTATCAGAATTGATCATCGTATAGTCTTGTTGCTATGTATAACAATCTCCTGGTTCTGCTCATTTCACTTAGCCTCAGTTCATGTAGATCTCTCCAAGCCTCTCTGAAATCATCTTGTTAGTTGTTTCTTACAGAACAATAATATTCCATAACATTCATATGCCATAATTTATTTAGCCACTCTCCAATTGATGGGCATCCATTCAGTTTCCAATTTCTTGCTGCTATAAAAAGGGCTGCCACAAACATTTTTTGCACATGTGGGTCCTTTCCATCCTTTAAGATCTCTTTGGGATACAAGCCCAGTAGAAAAACTGCTGGGTCAAAGCTTGCACAGTTTGATAACTCTTTGAGCATAGTTCCAGATTGCTCTCCAGAATGGTTGGATCCATTCACAGTTCCACCAGTAATGTATCAGTGTCCCATCAACATTCTTTTGGGAGAAAATAAACTCCACCTTTGACTATCCCTTGATGTCTTTGTGAGTTTCCATTTTCTAATTTGTTTAATTTCTCCAATTTAATTTTCATAGTGTGGAAAACAAATGCTCACCCATTTCTCACAATCCCACTGTAATTCTTTTTTTTTAATAATTTGGTTTCCACAGCCTTTTCTAATCCCTAACAGTTGACTAATTTTTATTTACATCCCACTTCATAAAAGTCTTAATTCCTGCATAGATCTCCTTAACACAGAATAGAGAATTAATCCCTGAATTCTCTGATAATTCTGATAGGGCTGTTCAAGGAGTGAGATTTTCAGCTGTAACACATGTTCCTCTTCTTCTTGCCATTAATCTTTCTAGAGTCATTCCAGTTTCCCATGCTATTCTGCTAGTGGCATCTAACTATTCTGCTATTTCTTTCACTGCTTCTCTGGTGTAACTTATCCAATAATATTTATTTACCACAGTAGGAATGACCCAAATCCAGAACTAGATTTCTAGCCTTGAATTCATCAGTTATTATCCTTGACTTAATTCTTTCTGATTCTGTCTTTCTTACTTCATCGAATGTCAAGGTAAAAGGAATAGCCAATTGAATCAGTGCAGTTGCCCACTCAATTTCCAGGCCAAGCAGGTTTGAGAGTCCTGCCTCCACACTACCATCCACATTTACTTGGGGTATCCTCATCTGAGAAATTGCCTAAGCTATCCTCACACACTTGGGTACATGTCACTACAATGCTTAGATTTTATAATCTTTCACCCTTCCAGGAGAGGCAAGATAATTGATCTCCAAAGGTAAGAGACCAGTAGAAAACATTGCAATTCTCCCCATGAATGTTATTTTGGAACAGAAGGAATTCACTCTCATGTTTTTCCATAAGCAAAGGAAATGGAAATATCTGGACATGGGGCATTCTATAGGACAAATATAGAAAATGCTTTTTGTTCAGATTATTTTAAAGGCATTGGTGTCTACTATTTGCCTTAAATCCTTAATTTGATTTCAAATCTTCCTAAGAGATCTATACCTATTACATATATAGCCAACTTACACTTTGGTCTGCAAGGTCTAAATGTCTAGCTCTTGCAGCAAACCAAACATAATTCCAAATTGGACAGGCAGCTCCACAAAAACCTCTTTTTTATTTTTTTATTTTTTTCCCTATTATTATATATGCTTTCTTTGTATGTGTGTGTGTGTGTGTGTGTTTATTAAAGCTTTTTATTTGCATAACATATGTATGGGTAGTTCCTCAACATTGATCCTTACAAAGCTTTCCATTACAAATTTTCCCCCCAGTCCCTTCCCTTCCCCTAAATGGCAGGAAGTTCACTACATGTTAATTATATTAAAATACTTGACAAGTCAAATATATGTATATATATATATTTCCATACTTATCTTGCTGTGCAAGAACAATCATATCTACATGAACAAAAAATATCAGAGAAAGGAAACCCAATGCAAGTAAACATCAATAGAGATCATGGAAATGATGTGTTGTGATCCAAATTTCATGTTCCTCCCTCTGGGTGTATATGGCTTTCTTCACTGAACAATTGGAACTGGTTTGAGATATTTCATTGTTGAAGAGAGCCATGTCCATCAGAATTGATCATCATATAATATTGTTGTTGCTTTGTATATTGATCTCCTGGTTCTGCTCTTTTCACTCAGCATCAGTTTATATAAGTCTCCCCAGGCCTCTCTGAAATCATCCTTCTGGTCGTTTTTTATAGAACAATAATATTCCATAACATTCATATAGCATAATTTATTCAGTCATTCTCCAATTAATGGGCATCCATTCAGTTTCCAGTTAAAACCTCTTTTTTATTAAGACACAATTGTACTTACTTGTCAAGGCTAGTCAAACCTCTACAATTCTATAATTTGGAAAGCATCAAACTGAATTGTTTATGTGATATCCTTTCCCAGTAACATTAACCCAAATCTTAACCCAATGTCCTCATTCAAAGCTCCAAATACTATTGCAGCAGGGAAATAATATTAATCCTGCATAACCTCCCTCCTACAGGATAGATGGACTCCTTACAGGGAACCCACTCAGATACTAGGTAGTTTAGGTCCATTCACCAACCAGTTCCAGTTCCTTCCCCCAAAAATGAGGTCCAAAGTCTTTTGGGGTATGGAGCAATGATCCCATCTTCTAAAAATACTTCATGCTGAGAATCCAATATATGTATGCATAGTTATACAGTTATCTTGCTGCACAAGAAAAATCAGCTCAAGAAGGGGAAAAAAAACCTGAGAAAGAAAACAAAATGCAATCAAACAACAACAGAAAGTGAAAATGCTATGTTGTGGTCCACTGTCTTCTCTTTGTGTGTAGATGGCTCTCTTTTTAACACTGAACAACTGGAACTGGTTTGAATCATCTCATTGTTGAAGAGAGCCATGTCCATCAGAATTGATCATCATATCCTCTTGTTGTTGTGTATAATGATCTCCTGGTTCTGTTTATTTCATGTAGTATCAGTTCATGCAAGTCTCTTCAGGCTTCTCTGAAATCATCCTGCTGGTCATTCTTATAAAATAACAACATTCCATAATATTCATATACCATAATTTATTCAGCCATTCTCCAACTGATAGTTTCCAGTTTCCAGCCTCTAGCCACTACAAAAAGGGCTGCTACAAATATTTTTGCACATGTGGGTTCCTTTCCTTTAAGATCTCTTTGGGATATCAGGCCAGTAGAAACACTGCTGGGTCAAAGGGCTTGCACAGTTTGATAACATTTTGAGCATAGTTCCAAATTGCTCTCTAGAATGGCTGGATCCATTCACAGTTCCACCAACAATGTATCAGTGTCCCAGTTTTCCCATATCCCCGCCAACATTCGTCATTATCTTTTCCTGTCATCTTAGCCAATCTGAGAAGTGTTTAGTGATGACTACTGCTTTATAACATAGTTTTAGATCTGGTACAGCTAGACCACCTTCATTTGCTTTTTTTTCCCCATTAATTCCCTTGAAATTCTTGACCTTTTGTTCTTTCAGATGAATTTGGTTGTTATTTTTTCTAGGTCAGTAAAATAGTTTCTTGGGAGTTTGATTGATATAGCACTAAATAAATAGATTTAGATAATATTGTCATCTTTATTATATTTGCTTGACCTATCCAAGAGCACTTGATATTTTTCCAATTGTTTAGATCTGACTTTATTTGTGTGGAAAGTATAGATTTGCTCAAATAGTTCTTGATTTTCCCTTGGCAGATAGATTCCCAAATATTTTATATTTTAAATGCAATTTCTCTTTGTATCTCTTGCTGTTGGGTTTTGTTAGTGATGTATAAAAATGCTAAAGATTTATGTGAATTAATTTTGCATCCTGCAACTTTGCTAAAGTTGTGGATTAATTCTAATAGTTTTTTAGTTGATTCTCTAGGGTTCTCTAAGTAGACCATTATATCATCTGCAAAAAGTGATAATTTGCTTTCCTCATTACCTACTGTAATTTCTTTAATCTCTTTTTCTTTTCTTATTGCCAAAGTTAGCATTTCTAATACAATATTGAATAGTAATGGTGATAGTAGGCAACCTTGTTTCACCCTTGATCTTACTGGGAATGGTTCCAGTTTATCACCATTACATATGATTCTAGCTGATTGTTTTACATAGATGCTACTATTTTAAGGAAAAGTCCATTTATTCCTATACTCTCTACCTAGTGTTTGTAATAGGAATGGATGTTGGATTTTATCAAATGCTTTTTCTGCATCTATTGAGATAATCATATGTTTTTTTGTTAATTTGATTATTAATATAGTCCATTATGCCAATAGTTTTCCTAATATTGAACCATCCCTGCATTACTGGTATAAATCCTACTTGGTCATGGACTAATAAAATTTTTAAAAACAGAATGGTTGGCTCAGTTCATAACTCCACTAACAATGCATTAGTATCCCAATTTTCCCACATCCTCTCCAACATTTACCATATTCCTTTTCTGTTAAATGTGGGGTTTTTTTGTGTGTGATAAATGTGCATGTGTGTGTGTGTGTGTTAAGATGGGAGATATCTGAGGATATCTGGGAGGAGTGGGGGAAGAATGAGAATGAGAGGAAACAATAAAAGAAAGCAGAAAAACAACAAGGATGGAAAGGGGAAAAAGCATCCAGAAGACACTGTGGGGAGGGACCAAGAATAAAAGAGGAATTGGGCTTTGATAAAAAGGATCCTCTCTCCAACATAAAAAGAATACCATTGAGATTGAGTAGGAGAGAAGGGCGGTAAGTTAAGAGGGTGGAAAAAAGGTTATAGCAAATGGCCTCTGTTTTCTCAATAATATATAAGGTAAAATCCTTTGCTGCTCAGGAGAAAGAGGGGTAGGGAGGCAAGCTTGAGAAGAAAAGAAAGAGTTGCAACAAATGCTATGAGATATGTGATGGGAAATCAATTAGGAAAGAACAAAAGAATTATCTTGCAATATTGAGGGCCCGAGATTAATGACAGAAATGTATAGTGAACCTAGTCGGCACTATACAGTAGCACTTGAGTAAATACTGACAAGATTCATTGGTTGTTGTTCACTTGTTTTTCAGTCAGTGTCTGACTTTTCCAGTCCCATTTGGGATTTTTTTGGACAGAGATACAAGAGTGGTTTGCTATTTCCTTCTCCAGTTCATTTTATAGATGAGGAAACCGAGACAAACTGGGTAAAGTGACTTGTCCAGGGTCATAAGTTAGTGTTAGAGGCCAGATTTGAACTCAAAGAAATGAATCTTCCTGATACCAAGCCTAGTATTGTAGCCACAAAGCCATCTAGCTACCTAAAATGCATCAGAAAGTAGGGGTAATTTAGGACAAAGCATGAACGGCAACAGGACAATGGCATAAGAGTTTAGAGTATTAGAGGACAATGCATAGATTACGGGTTAATTATAGAATCAAAATTAAGAAAGGATGAAAGTGAAAACAGAATAGGGTCAAAAAGATGAAAGATTTTTATCATGAAAATCATGATGTGGAGGAAACAAGAAAATTCATGCTAAATAGGACAATTAATCAATAAACATTTATGTCAGGCATTTTGCACTTAGGGATAAGACAGTGTTACTCAAATGAATCTATAATTTTCTGACTTGGGAGTTCCCTCTAGCAATGTGTAAAAGAAACTCTTCTTGCCTGCCCATCCTTGGGCTGCATTCCCTATCCATCCATAGCTTCCCCAAAGTTCATTTTAGGACATCTATCCAACATAGGCTTTCTTTGCTCTCTCCTGACATCAAGAGGACACCAGTGGAAATTGTTGGTTGTCCACTGACATCTTTCATTCTCTTCAGATCACCAGACCATCTTTTTTCTTTTTTTAAATAAATTTATTATATATGTTTAACATTTAGGAAAAGTTTTTAGCTCCGAGTTCTTTCTTCCCCTACTCATTGAGAAGATCAGCAATATGACATCAGACATATGGAATCTCATAGAACATATTTCTACATTAGCCATATTGGGGGAAAAAAAAGACAAGAAAAATAAAGTGAAAAGTTATACTGCAATCTACACTCAGAGTTAATCAATTCTCTCTGTTTATGTATACAGTGTTCTCCTAGTTCTACTCACTTAACTCTCCATCAGTTCCTATAAGCTTCTCAGGTTTTTCTGAACCAATCCCATTCATCATCTCTTACAGCTCAATAGTATCCATCAAAATAATATGACAGCTTCTTCAGTTATTTCCCAACTTATGCAGCCCATCTTTTCTTCTCTGTTGGAAGGCAAATGAAATGTAACAATTGCAGTGTAAGTAAATTTAACTCCATTATTTTTTTAAAATGTGAACAGAATCCAACCATATAGTCTATAGGAAACCTAATGCCAAAATACATGCATGGACTTAAACTGAAAAAGTGGGCCAAAGAACTCCAGTTAGATTGCTTCAATCAACTTCAGTTGTTGCAGTGAGAAAATCCAACAAAATTGTATTCATACTGCAAATTTCTTAAACAGATAAAGAAAGAAAAAAATGCTTATAAGTGCCTTTGATTAAAAGAGCTTATTAGGTGGAAATATGTTTAGAAGAATTGGATTTTTTTTTTAAAGTTTAATCTGTATTGCATTACTTGTCTGGGGGACGTGAGTGGGAGGAAGGGAAAGAGAATTTTGCAACAAGGTTTTTCAAGTTTGAAAATTATCTTTGCATGTATTTTGAAAATGTTAGCCCTACTTCTATCCATTCTCTTCCTTCCTCTGGGCATTCTGGAATTACATTTTATCATTAACCAATTCCTTTTGTTCTAGGCTTCTTTTCACACACTCTATCTTTTTTTTTGTGCTCACAAAAAATCTGTTTCCTTTTTGGAAGACACCATATCTTTAGCAGTCCTTTCCAAGGCTGGGCATTTCTTCCCTCATGTCCTTGACCTACTGGGCTAGGAGGACTCAAAAGCCAGCCTACTTCTTGATCCCGATTGTTACTTTTAGATCTCTTTTAAACCACTACTCAGACATGATTTCTTCTTTGAGGTTCACTTCAAACATCTACAGTCTTGCCAAATTAGCTGAGAGGAAGCAAAATAATTATATTTATTGGCTTATATGATAATCCTTAGTATTTGGGGGAGCTTAAATATTTATAATATGCATTACACCCTCCTTTTACTCTAGTTACATGCTTTACACAATTTGGCATTGAATTCAAAATATTTTGATACACTTTTTCATTTTTAAAGCTTTTTATTTTCAAAATATATGCATAGTTTTCAATATTCATTCTTGCAAAATCTTGTGCTCCAAATTTCGCTTCCTCCTTTCCCTCCCCTTAAATGACAAATAATCCAATATATGTTAAACAAGTACAATTCTTCTATACATATTTCCACAAATATGCTGCTCCAGAAAAAATATCAAAAAGGAAAAAAAATGAGAAAGAAAACAAAATGCAAACAAAACTACAAAAAGAGTGAAAATATTGTGTTGCGATCCACACTCAGTTCCCACAATCCTCTCTCTGGGGGCAGATGGCTCTCTTCACCACAAGACCATTGGAACTTGCCTGATTTACCTCACTGTTGAAAAGAGCTATGTTTGACACGTTCCTTAATTCTTCTTGAACCCACACCTGTTTTTTTAAACATATATTAAGAGTAACTTAGAGAAACAACCTTTTCCCCCTAAGTCTACCCTTGATTGGAATCTAATGGTTTTCAGATGAGTTTCCAAATTATTAAAATGTTTGCTTCTACTTCATGGATAAATTTCTTTTTTTTTTTCTTGCTTTTTCTTTTTTTTTTTTTTAATTTTCTTGTTTTCCCATTTTCTTCAATAACCTTTTTATTGTTTTTCAAATTTTTTTTTTTACAACATGGAAATTCTTGGTCTCATGATACAAAGCAGTACTAAATTGTAGTCTAGCAGTGTAGACATCATCATCGTAACCAAGAAAAGACCAAACCTTGTTTTCAAGCCACTACTTCTCAGTTGAAAATACTATTTTATTATAGGGCACATAAAATGCAGTTGCATGTAAACATTGTAAAGTCCTACCATTTTTAATTCTATATTTTAAAAGCTCTAGGTACATCAAGAAAATAGAGGAAATTTCTAATTGATACTAATATGGCATTTTAAAATTACAAATAGTTCTCTTTAATCAATTTTAAAGTTAATGCTCTGCAAATACAATAGAATCTGGCATTTTATACATTACTGCTTTATATTTAAATTTTTTCAATAGTATTTTATTTTTCCAAATACACGTAAAGATAATTTTCAGCATTCATTTTTGTAAAACTGTGTTCCAAATTTTTCTCCCTCCCTCCCTTCTATTGGAATTGGATAAATTTCATATATGTGTGTCTGTGTGTATGTATATAAAGCTTTTTATTTTCAAAACACATGCAGAGATAGTTTATCATTCACACTTGCAAATCCTTGTGTTCCAATTTTTTCTCCCTTCCTTCTTCCACCCCCTTCCCTAGACAGCAAGTAATCCAATATATGTTAAACATTTCCACACAAGAAAAATCAGATCAAAAAGGAAAAAAAGAGAAAGAAAAATATTGCAAGCAAACGACAACAACCAGAAAAAAAGTGAAAATACTCTGTTGAGATCCATACATAGTCCCCACAGTCCTCTCTTTGGGTGAAGATGGTTTTCTTCATCACAAGACCATTGGAACTGGCCTGAATCACCTTGTTGTTGAAGAGTTTTTGTATCATCTTGCCCAGGATAAGCATTTTTTTTGCTTGTAATAATAGTTAGCAACTGTTAATTGGCCTTCTCAAAGTTCTTCCAACTGCAAGGATCCTCTTAATGAATTAATAGCAAATAAGTACTATAGGGGAATAAATAGCAACTTCTCTCTCTACCAGATCTCTCTGAAAGTCTTTGCTTGTTGTCGGGGGATTTAATTACGTTGTTTTGCAGTAATAGTCCATCATTCTTTGGTGTCAAGTTTTTTTCTTAATCAACTTTCCTTTGCATTTCACTGTAACTAATACTGTTTCATTATATGCCAAATAATTTCAGATAAGGTCTGACTCACCAACACCTCATGCTATATCTCTAATAGTCACTGTAGCTCTTTAGGAGCTACAACTTTTGCACATTTCCTTAAAATCATATCCATTTTTTTTAAATTAACAAATTTTTAAAATACAAGAGAATAATGAAATACATGTAGTTGGTGTAATAGCCAACACTCAACTAACAAAGAAGTAACAAAGTAGAAAAACCATTTCAAACTAGTTTCATCTATCCAGGGTGAGATGTTCCGAGTTAGCTTAGTATCAGTAGAAATATATATGAATAACCAACTGTTATTGTCACAAAATAAAACTATATCGAAATATTGCTTGTCAAAAGTAATTCATGTATATTATCATCCAGTCTAGATCCTTGGTGCTAAAATATAGTGGCCCACACATAGATTGATCCAAGAAAAGAGGGGAGAGAGAGAGGAGCTTCTGGTACCATCAGAGAGGTCTTTTCCTGCCACCCCTGCTATTGCTGTTCTCCTGTCTCTTATTCAGCCTTTCTACCCAAGTGACTTTAACCTAACAGGGACAGGAGTAAGATGTTAGGAAACATTGTAACTGGATGTTACAGCTCCATCAAGATTCATAGCTACACAGTTCTTTTTGGAGTAGTAAAGATTGGGAAAAGGAATAGATGTCCCTCAATTGGGGAATGGCTGAACAAGTTGTGGTATAAGAAGACAATGGAATATTATTTGTTCTATAAAAAATGATGAACAAGCTGATTTTTAAAAAGGCTTGGAAAGATTTACATGAACTGATGCTGAGCGAAACAAGCAGAACCAGGAATAATACATTGTACACAATAACAGCAAGAATGCAATGATCAGTTAGAAAAGGCTTGGTTTTTCTCAGTGGTTCAGTGATCCAAAGCAATCTCAGTAAACTTTGGGCAGAAAATGCCATCTGCAACCAGAAAAAGAACTAAGGAGACTGAATGTAAATCAACCCTTGCTATGTTCACTTCTTTTTTCTAATTTTTAAAATCTCTCCATGGTTTTTCCCCTTTGCTCTAATTTTTCCTCTCCCAACATAATTTATAAAACAATGTGTATTAAAAATAAAATTTTAAAAAGATTCATAGTTACAAAACTATAGTTATCTTTATTTGCCAAGAATGTCCATGGTAATCTTTCCTTTTACCTCTTCCTCTTCGGAAAGCATGCATTTTAGAACTGATCTCTTAGAAGTGTATTTTGCCTTTCTGCCCACCAGGCCCTGATTAAGATTAAATTGTGGTCAACCCAATGCTTAACTGTTCTATGTATATTTCATCAATTCAAAGGTGATTAACAGGGAAACTATGATAGTCCTACACACAAAAAGAGAAGGGTTTTTTTTTTCTAATTGTCTGGAACTGCTGAGACTTGAATTAAACTAAAATGATTTTATTGATGTCTAATGAGTTAGTATTTATAAAGCCCTTAGCATAATACCTGTCACATAGTAGGCACTTCATAAATAATTGCTCTTTTGCCTTCACTTCTCTGGGCAAATTGGCTTGTTAAGGAGAAGCTTGAGAAAAGCCCTCTTTACCCCATTCTCTCCTAAGGCAGGTTAAGGGTTCCAACCTCTATTCCTGCTTCCTTCTCCTCTCCTCTCCCCTCCCCAGAGGTAGGGAGAAGTCTGTGACTAAGGGGAAAAGAAGGAGATGGCAAAGAATAGTCCCACTCATGGGAGGAAAGATGAAGATGAGGGAGGAAAGGGGAAAGGAAAAGAAGGAAAGGGAAAGGATGAGAAGGATAGGGGGGAAGAAACAAGGAAGGGGAAAGAGGAAGGGGAATGGGGAGGAGAAGTATGGGGAAAGAGGGAGGGAAGAGGGAAAAATAGAGTGAAAGACAGGGAGAGAGGAAGTGTAGAAAGGAAAGGAAGAGGAGTCACTTGCCAGTTTATTCATTATATAAGGAGGTATTTGAGCCCATTTGTAAAAGACTCTCCTTACTGGTGGAAATTAATTATTTAATCAACAAGCATTTTTTAAGTAGTTTCTAGGCATTAGGCACTGTGCTAAGTAGACAGAAGCCATGATTAGGAAAGAAAATTTCAGAGGTCGGTATTATAAATAGTACCATTATGAATAACCCTGAGGCCTTAAAGTAATACCAGAAATAGGGAGGAAGGGAGAACAGGACGAGAGAAAAAAGAGAAGAGGGGAAGGAGAAAAAAAAGAATAGAAAGGGAGAAGAGGGGAAGAGAAAAGAAAGAATAGAAAGGGAGAAGAGGGGAAGAGAAAAGAAAGGAGGAGGGAAGGGAGAAATGACAAAGGAGAAGGAAAGGGGGAAGAGAAAAGGGAAGAAGGAAGAGGAGAGGAAAGTAGCCTAGAGGAGAAAGGAGATGGAGAGAAGAGAGAGATATTAGCTAACTTTACAAATCCTACCTCAGTCATTGTTAGTTCTATAGACAGATAAGTAAAGTATAAACAACAAGAAATTTGAAGTAAAGGTTCTAATTCTAAAGCAGCAAATTTGACTTCTTACGTTTCACAAACTCAGAGGAATGATACTATGATATTGTCTTTAGAAGGCGTAGCTTATTAAAAAGGGAACAGGTAGCATTCCATATTAAGATAAACACATGTACTTTACAGATCTAGAAAAAATAGTAGCAAAGTTCATTTGGAAGAACAAAAGGTCAAGAATTTCAAGGGAATTAATGAAAAAAAAAAGGCAGATGAAGGTGGCCTTGCTGTACCAGATCTAAAACTATATTATAAAGCAGTGGTCATCAAAACCATTTGGTACTGGCTGAGAAATAGAGTAGTCGATCAGTGGCATAGGATAGGATATCAGGACAAGCTAGGTAATAATGTTAGCAATTTAGTGTTTGATAAACCCAAAGACCCCAGCTTCTGGGATAAGCACTCACTATTTGACAAAAACTGCTGGGAAAATTGGAAATTAGTGTGGAAGAAATTAGGGCTTGACTCACACCTAACACCACATACCAAGATAAGATCTAGATGGGTTCATGATCTAGATTTAAAGAGTGATATTGTAAGCAAATTAGAGGAACATAGTATAGTTTACCTCTTAGACCTGTGATGGAATAAATTTATGTCCAAAGAAGAATTTGAGCTCTTAATTGAACACCAGATAGATAATTTTGACTATATTAAGTTAAAAAATTTTTGTACAAACAAAACTAATGCAGACAAGATTAGGAGGGAAGCAGTAAATTGGGAAATCATCTTTACATTTAAGGGTTCTGATAAAGGCCTCATTTCTAAAATATATAGAGAATTGTCTCATATTTATAAGAATTCAAGCCATTCTCCAATAAATAAATGGTCAAAGGATATGAACAATTTTCAGATGATGAAATTAAAACCATTTCTAGTCATGTGAAAAGGTGCTCCAAATCACTATTGATCAGAGAAATGCAAATTAAGACAATTCTGAGATACAACTACACAAACTATCAGATTGGCTAAAATGACAGGAAAAGATAAAGATGAATGTTGGAGGGGATGTGGGAAAACTGGGACACTAATACATTGTTGGTGGAACTGTAAACGGATCCAACCATTCTGGAGAGCAATTTGGAACTATGCTCAAAAAGTTATCAAACTGTGCATATCCTTTGACCCAGCAGTGTTTCTATTGGGCCTATATCCGAAAGAAATCATAAAAGAAGGAAAGGGCCCCACATGTGCAAGAATGTTTGTGGCAGCCCTTTTTGTAGTGGCTAGAAACTGGAAACTGAATGGATGGCCATCAATTGGAGAGTGGCTGAATAAATTATGTTATATGAATGTCATGGAATATTGTTGTTCTGTGAGAAATGACCAGCAGGGTGATTACAGAGAGGCCTGGAGAGACTTGCATAAACTGATGCTGAGTGAAATGAGCAGAACCAAGAGATCATTATACACGGCAACAACAATACTATATGATGATCAATTCTGATGGACATGGCTCTCTTCAACAAGGAAATGTTTCAAACCAGTTTCAATTGTTCAGTAAAGAAGGCCATATACACCCAGAGAGAAGGATATGAGATGTGGACCACAACATAATATTTTCATACTCTCTATCAATGTTTGCTTGCATTGGGTTTCCTTTCTCAGATTTTTTTTTCTTGTAGATATGATTTTTTTAATTAAAGCTTTTTATTGCAGAACTTATGTATGGGTAGTTCCTCAACACTGACCCTTACAAAGCGTTACAAATTTTCCCCCTAGTCCCTTCCCCTCCCCTAGATGGCAGGAAGTCCACTACATGTTAATTATATTAAAATACTTGACAAGTCGAATATATGTATACATATTTCCATACTTATCTTGCTGCGCCATCACTTTCTAGTCAATCCCCAACCTATAACTTTTGCAACCACTCTCACATTGAACAGCTGTTCAACTTACTTCCCAATCTCATTCTAAGACATAAACAATATATTCTTACCCAAATCACTGGTTCTTCCCAAATTATTGCATTCATAGCTCCTGAATGACATTAGATCTGAGGCAATCTCCTGATTTTTAAATCCCCCTAGTCCTCTCATCACAAACCTGAATAACTGCAAACATCTGTCCCTAGTATAGTAGACTAGAAGGAAATTTTCAATGACTGGATACACCTGTTTTTGCTTTTACCTTATTAACCCCTACAGAATTCCAAGTTCCTGCATTTCAGTCAACAAGAATTTTTTTTTCAGTTTTAAATCCCTCTTAATCAGATCAAATTTTCAGATAATTTACTCTCAGTTCTTGCTAGATATTCTTTTTCCACAATTTCATATACATACATATATACTTTTTTTTTTTTTTCTGAGGCAATTGAGGTTAAGTGACTTGCCCAGGGTCACACAGCTAGGGTATGTTAAGTGTCTGAGACCAGATTTGAACTCAGGTCTTCCTGACTTCAGGACTGGTGCTCTATCCACTGCGCCACCTAGCTGCCCCTATACATATATTCTTAATTCCTCTTATTTTATAGCATGTTAATTTATTTTTTCAAATTTATTTTATTTTAAATTTATGAAATAAAATAAGCATTTATGTAATATAGTATAATAAATAAATAATAAATTTTAAAAATGATTGCACCTGAAACTGCAAATCTATTCTGTATAACTTGCTATTCTTTTAAATAGAAGAGATTTGAACATTTAACAGAGGATTTTATATTTGATCTGGAGGCAATAGGAAACCACTGAAGTTTATTTTCATCACTGAAATTTATTATATTATAGGCAGACCTATACTTTAGAAAAATAAATTTGAGAGCTGAATAATGGACTGGAGT
>JAJPUD010006293.1:41922-110891 GCA_023553655.1 Myrmecobius fasciatus | reverse complement strand
CCAAAGAAGAACTGGAACTTTTAATTGAAAACCAGATAGATAACTTTGACTATATTAAATTAAAAAGTTTTTGTACAAACAAAAACTTTTTAATTTAATATAGTCAAAGTTATCTATCTGGTTTTCAATTAAAAGTTCCAGTTCTTCTTTGGACATAAATTTATTCCATCTCCACAGGTCTGAGAGGTAAACTATATTATGTAAAAGGAAATTTTTTAAATTATTTATTTATAACATTATTTTTGAAAAATTTTGAATTTCAAATTCTCTCCCTCCCTCTTACCCTTTCTTCACCTACTACAAAGGCAAGAAACATGATATCAATTGTAATGTGAAATCATGTAAAACATTTCCATGTTAGCCATGTTGAAAAAGAAAAAGAAAGTGGAAAAGTTATCCTTCAATCTGTATTTAGAATCCATCAGTTCTCTTTCTGAAAGTAGAAAGCATTTTTCATCATGTCTTTTAAAATTTTCACTGATTATTATATTGATATGCACTCTCATTTAGACCTTATCTTGATACATAATGTGAGATGTTGGTCTATATATAGTTTCTGACACACTGCTTTCCTGTTTTACCAGCAATTTTAGTCGAACAGTAAGGTCTTATTCCATAAGCATGGATCTTTGGGTTTATCAAACACTAGATTACTATAGTCATTGACTACTTTATATTAGGTACCTAATCTATTCCATTGGTCTTTTACTATTTTTTAGATTGTACCAGATTGCTTTGATGTTACCATTTTGTAATACAGTTTGAGATCTGGTATAGTTAGGCCATTTCATTTTTTTTTTCATTGATTCCTTTGATATCTTTGACCTGCTGTTCTTCCAGATGAATTATTTTTTTCTGGGTCTATAAAATAATTTTTTGTAGTTTGAGTAATATGGAACTGAATAAGTAAATTTATTTATTTTTTTGTTAAAAATAAGTAAATTTAGATATAATTCTCCTTTTTATTATATTGTCTTGGCCTACTCATGAGCAATTACTATTTCTCAAAATGTTTAGATCTGATTTTATTTGTGTAATTGTAATTGTGTTCATATAGTTCTTGGGCTTGTCTTGGCAGATAAACTCCCAAGTATTTTATGTTAGCAGTTAATTTAAATGTAATTTTTTCTATCTCTTTCTGCTGAATTTTATTAGTAGTATTTAGAAATATTGATGATTTATGCAGGTTTATTTTATATCCTGCAACTTTGTTAAAGTTATTGTTTCAAATAGTTTTTTAGTTGATTCTCTAGGTTTCTTTAAGAATCATCTGCAGAGGGGCAGGTAGGCGGTGCAGTGGATAGGGCACCAGCCCTGAAGTTCAGGAGGACCTGAGTTCAAATGTGATATCAGATACTTCCTAGCTATGTGACCCTGGGCAAGTCACTTAACCCCAATTGCTTCAGTAAAAAGCAAAAAAAAAAAAAAAAAAAGGAAAAAAAAAGAATCATTGGCAGAAAGCAATAATTTTATTTCATCATTGCCTCTTCCAATTCCTTCAATGTCGTTTTCTTTTCTCATGGCTATAACTAGCATTTCTAGCAAAATACTGAAAAACAATGGTGATAATAGGCATCCTTGCTTTACTCTGGTTAATACTTCTTCTTTATATCTACTACAAATAATACTTGTGCTTTAAATAGATATTAGTTATCATTTTAAGGAAAACTCCATTTCTACCTATGTTCCCTAGCACTTTTCATAGAAATGTGTGCTGCATATTGTCAAAGTCTTTTTCTGCATCTGAGATAATTAAATGATTTTAATGATTATGCTGATAGTTTTCCTAATGTTGAACCAGTTTGACATTCCTGGTATAAATCCCACTTGCTCGAAGCATATGATCTTTGTGATGTATGTTGTATTCTTCTTACTAGTGCTTTAGTTTAAAATTTTGCATCAATATTCATTAGGAAAATTGGACATTAGTTTTCTTTTTCTGTTTTCTTCTCTACTTGGTTTGGATATCAACATCATATTTGTGTAGTAAAAAGAATTTGGTAGGACTCCTTCTTTGCCTATTTTTCCAAAATGTTTCTATAGCACTGGAATTAATTGTTCTTTAAATGTTTGGGAGAATTAATTTGTAAATCCATCTGGTACTGTGAAATATTTTTGAGGCAGTTCATTGATGGCTTGTTCAATTTATTTTTCTAAGATAGAATTATTTAAGTATTCTATTTCCTCTTCCTTTCATCTAGGCAATTTATATTTTTGTAAATTTCCATCCATTTTACTTAGATTGTCAGATTTATTGACAAATAATTGAGAAAAATAGCTTCTTGTTTCTAATCCTTTGTACTTCCATTTTTTGGATGAGTTCTTCCTATTGACATTCACAGTTATGATTACTTACTGTGTATTTCCCTTCATACTATTTTTTGCTTTCTTTGTTTCTTTCTCTCTCCTGTCCCTCCTCAAAAGTCTATTTTTACTACCTCCTATCAGTTCCACCTCCTTTTCTTATTCCACTATCCCTGCAAATTTCATATTACGTGAGATAATTTTCTATGCCCAACTGAGTATTATGTTATTCCTTCTCTGAACCAATTCTGATGAGTGTAAGACTGAAGTGTTTCCCACCCATACTTCATTTTTCTTTTCCAATATAAAGCTCTTATGTGTTCCTTTTATGTGAAATTATTTCTCCTGTTCTCCTCCTTTCCCCTTTTTCCCAGTGCATACCTCTTTTTCAACCCTTAGTTTTTTAATATCGACCCATTGGAATCAACTTACACTCATGCTCTCTATCTACGTATACTCTTTCAAACTACCCTATTAATGAGAAAGTTCTTAGGAGTTACAAGTATTTTTTATATATTTGTCTTTTTATGCTTCTCGAGTCCTTTATTTGAAAGTCAGATTTTTCTATTCATCTCTGTTCTTTTCAACAAGAATATTTGATTTCATTTTATTTCAATATATTTCCTTAAATACTCATTTTTTTTCCTTTAAAGGATAATATTCAGTTTTTCTGGGTAGGTGTTCTTGGTTGTAATCCTAGCTTTTTGCCTTCCAGAATATCATATTCCAATCCTTCAGATCCTTGATTGTGGAAGCTGTTACATCTTATGTATCCTGACTGTGGCTCCACTATATTAGAACTGTTTCTGAATGCTTGCAATATTTTCTCCTGGTAATTCTGAGATTTAGCTACAATATTCCTTAGAGTTTTCATTTTGACATCTATTTCCAAAGGTAAGGGGTAGATTCTTTCAACTTCTATTTTACCTTCTGATTCCAAGATACCAGGGAAGTTTTCCTTAATAATTTCTTAAAATATTTTTTTTCTTTTTGTTTCTTTGAGAGGAAAGTAGAAATAGAAAAAAAATCCACCTATTACTACCTTGAGATCCTGTGTGGAAAACACATAGGAGCATTATTGCCAAATTTCAAATTTGTTGTTATGTATTTTGAAACCCCTGATGTTCTACTGGGCACATTATAATGTTCTCTTTTGCTTCATTTTGTTTTGTATTCCTTTTCTGTTTTTCTTTTTTCTTGTTCTGTTTCTTTAAATAAAATAAATTTGGGGGAAAAAAGAAAAAAAATTAAATTGTTTGGAAGGAAATGTTGGAAAAGTTCAGCTGATTTGCTGCCTATGCTTTTCCATCTTGTTTCTGCCTTCCATGAGTTCAATTTTGGACATGTTTATTTTAAGTATGAGACAACCAGTTTGAGATGTCCAATTGGTATTTTGGAAATATAAGGTTGGGACAGAAAACAAAATTGGATCTGTGAAGCATCTGCATAAAGGTGGCAATTGAATCCCTATGATCTAATGGCATCACCAAGTGAAATAGAATAGGAAAAAGAGAAGGAGTAGGAAAGATGCTTGGGGGGGCATGCTTAATTAACAGACACGTTCGAAAATCCAGGAAGGGATTCTGAGAAGGAACAGTCAGACAACAGGAGAAGATAGAACTAGGAGACCTAAATAGCCTTGAGTTCCCTTTGTTCCCACAATTAATCCCTACTTTTTACTTGATTATCTGTGTACATGTCATATTTGGCTGTCATGTATACAGGATAGAGGTTTATCTTTGTATCTCTAGCACCTAGTACAATATCCTGTGCATAATAGAAGCTTAGATTTTATATTGAATTGAATCAAACAAATCTATAATATCCAAAAGTTTCTTTTAAAAAAAAAAAAACATCTGTTCTCTATTATCCTGACCATTGTCCAGTGGCGTGCCATTCTATGTGGGGAGAGAAGGGAGGATTTAACCCTCTCAGCTTTGGGACACTCACTTCCCAACAATTTTCCAACTAAAGACAACTTAGAAAGTCAGCAGAAAAGCTCTGTGGCACCAAGGTGGGAGTCCAGTGCACAATCAGGCTTGGGCCATATCAGTATAGTCCTGGTCCCAGCACTGGCAAAGCAGGAATGAGCCTTTGAATCAGCCCAGAGACACCAAAGACAACTTGGAAGGTCAGCAGGAACAGTTGGTCAGCAGGGTGAGAGGGTGAGAGAGCCTTAAAACCAGCATACAAGAGTAGGTGTGGATAGTGATAATGATGGCAGCTTTCAGAGATCTCAGCTCACAGAAAGTCACTTTACTAGCACTGAGGAAGGATTGTGTTGCTTTAGCACACTAGAACTTACAGCTACAGTGAGGAAGATTCACTCCTAACAACTCTAGGGCAAAAAAGAGGGCTTGTTGTTGGGTCCCTAGAAGGATCTCTGAAAACAGCTGCACAAAATCCCTGAAGCTTGGGACAGTGCACCCTCCATCCTGGAAACAGAGCTCCACTTCAACAAAGAGTTAAAATATAAGTAATAGGCTAGGGAAATGAGCAAACAACAGAAAAAGATTCTGACTACATAAAGTTACAGTGGTGACAAGAAAAATTAAAACACATACTCAAGAAGAAGGTAACAAAGTCAAAGCTCCTATATCCAATGCTCCAAGAAAAATAAGAATTGGTCTCAGGCCATGGAAGAACTCAAAAGGGATTTTGAGAATCAAGTAAGGGAGATAGAGGAAAAATTATGAAGAGCATAATTTAGAGAGGTGCAAAAGGAAATACAAAAGGCTAATGAGGAGAAGAATGCCTTAAAAAGCAAAATTGGTCAATTGGGAAAGGAAGTACAAAAGCTTACTGAGGAAAATAATTCCTTAAAAATTAGAATTGAGCAAATGAAAGACAATGACTATGAGAAATCAAGATACAATAAAACAAAAATTTTAAAAATGTGAAATATCTCATTGGAAAAACAACTGACCTGGAAAATAGGTACAGGAGAGATAATTTTAAAATTACTCATCTACCTGAAAGTCATGATCAAAAGAAGAGTCTGGACATCATCTTTCAAGAAATTGTTAAGAAAAAAATGTCCTGATATTCTAAAACCAAAGGATAAAATAGAAATTGAAAGAATCCACTGATTACCTCCTAAAAGAAATCCCAAAATGAAAATTCCCAGGAATATTATAGCCAAATTCTAGAACTCCCAGATCAAGAAGAAAATATTGCAAGTATCCAGAAAAACAATTCAAGTACAGTGGAAGCACAATCAGTATAACACAAGATTTAGCAGCTTCTACATCAAAGGACTGAAAGACTTGGAATAAGATATTCTGGACAGCATGGGGCTAGAATTATAAGCAAGAATCATCTACGCAGCAAAACTGAATATAATCCCTCAGAGGAAAAGGTGTCATTTAATAAAATAGAGGATTTTCAAGAATTAGAGATAAAAAGACCAGAGCTGAATGGGAAATTTGATTTTCAATTACAGAACTCTGGAGAAACATAAGGAGGTAATCAGAAAAGTGATATCATAAAGGACTTTATAAGGATTAACTGTTTACATTCCTACATGGGAGAATGATACTTGTAACTCATTAGAATTTTCTCATTATTATGACAGAAGGAGTATATATAAACAGAGGGTAAAAATGTGAGTTGAATATGAAAGGATAATATCTAAAAAATAAAATTAAGGGTGAGAAGAATGTACTGGAAGAAAGGGAAAAAGAAGTTGAATGGTATATATTATTTGCCATAAAAAGAGGCAAGAAAAAGCTTTCACAGTGGAAGGGAAGGGGAGAGGAAAGAGGAAGTGAGTGAACCTTATTCTCATCAGAATTGGCTCAGAGGAAATAATAGACACATTGAATATGTTACAGAAATCTATTTTACCATGAAGTAGGTGGAAGAGGGAGATAGAAGAGAGGGAATATTGGGGAAAGAATAGTCAGTAGCAAAAAAACTTTTGAGAAAAGCCAGGGTGGAAAGAGAAAAAGAATAGAATAAATGCAGAAAAATGGTTAGTAATAGTAAAATGATTTTTTTTTTTTTTTTTTGCTGAGGCAATTGAGGTTAAGTGACTTGCCCAGAGTCACACAGCTAGGGCATGTTAAGTGTCTGAGACCAGATTTGAACTCAGGTCCTCCTGACTTCAGGGCTGGTGCTCTATCCACTATGCCACCTAGCTGCCCCTGTAAAATAATTTTTGAAGCAAATTTCTCTCATAAGGCCTCATTTCTCAAACATAAAAGGAACTGAGTCATATTTATAAAAAAAAATAAGAGCCATGTCCCAGTTGAAAAATGATAAAAAAAAATATGAACTGTGCCCAAAGGACTATAAATTATGTATATATCCTTTGACCTAACAATAGCATTACAAGGCATGAATTCCAAAAAGAGATTTTTTTAAAAAGGAAAAGGATATATACATATATATACAAAAACATTTATAGCAGCTCTCTTCTCAGGGCAAAAAAAAAAGCCTGGAAACTGATGGAATGACCATCAATTGGGGAATGTCTGAATAAATTGTGATTATGATGGGATATTATTGTTCTATGAGAAATTATGAGCAGGATGTTCTCAAAAAAAAAAACCCAAAAACTGGAAAGTCCTCCATGAACTCAAGCAAACTGAAATGAGTTTTGTACAGAATAATAGAAATGTTCTGGGATGATCAGCTGTGAATGACATGGCTATTCTCAGTGATACAATGCTCCACTACTCTGAAGGACATAATAAAAAGTCCTATCTATATCTAGAAAAAGAATTGATTGTGTCTGAATACAGATTGAAACATTCTCTCTCTCTCTCTTTTATTTTATTTTTTCTTGAGGGTTTGTTGTTCTTGTTTTGGTGGGGAAGAGAGAGAGATTTATATTTTCTTTCACAGCATGATCTTTATGGAAATGTTTTGTACAACTTCATATGTGCTTTCTTAATGGGAGTCGGGGTGAATATAAGAGAGAGAATCTAGAACTCAAAGTTTTAAAAAACAAACATTTAAAAATTGTTTTAAACGTAACTGAGGAAAAACTAAAATATTAAATTTTTAGAAGAAAAAAAAAAGAAAGAAAGAATATGTCAATTAAGTCCTCTCTGGCTGTGCTCACCATCAATGTGACTTTCCAAATCAAAACTCTCATCCCTGGTCACCATTCTCCTATCTGTGTTGTCTCCCATTTTAGAATTTAAGGTCCTTGAGGTCACTTTCATACCCAGTACTCTCAACACAGTGCCTGGCAAATCATAAGTTTTTGTCATCATTCACCTAATCATACTGGCCTTTCCTAATGTCAGATCCCTAGCTCTAGCAACAGATTTTGCTGCTACTTCAGCCCTTTGGGATCTCAGAACCCAGAAACAGCCTTGATATCTATGCAAATTGGTCTTTTGGTTTACATGAGCTTGAACTCTAATTTGGAGACCTAACAGTCAATTCTTTCCTAGGACAAGATTACTCTTCTCCTAACCCAGCATTTGCCCATCCATCACTACTTCCCAGTTCTGATCCAGGTAAGATCTTGTGGTAGCCAGCTTTTTAGGGCTCCACATAATGGGATGCAAAGAGGGACAGGTTTTTTGAGAGACAGTTTTTAGCATAACTTTTTAGTTTCACATTTTTAACATACCCCCCCAATTCTTCTGAATATAGGCTATATTTCCTCCCTAAATCAGATTTTTATAAAAGATCAGTGTAGCAAATAACCAATAACATTTGGTATGTTTATGTATCTTGTTCTTCCCCCCCAAAAAAAACCCATTTTAGGCGGTTAAGTATTTTTGCACAAAAGCTCAAAACCTGCAGTGGATAATATCACATAGGGATATAATTTTCAAAGCTTGTTTGGATCTCACAAAGGCCTTGATCCCAGTCTGGAGTCATGAGCAATGCAGACGCAAAAGACCAGCTTGTGACGTACAGTTGTGTTCCCAAATCCAGGCAACTCAAGGTTATATCATCAGTCTGCCTCTGGAGTATACTTTGACTACAGCTAAGTTTATGCATCAACATAATTCAATTTTTATCTTCCCTCCCCCAGAATAGCTCAGCAACTGACCAGTAACCTAATATTGTTATGACAGTGAGTCCCTGGAGCTCTGTAGTGTGGTCAGCCCAGTTAAGCGGAAGCCCAGGAAGTAGATTCTGGCTGGTATTTATATACACCAAGTGGTCAGTTTTTGATGATCCTACCTGCATCTGTCTCCCACATACATATAATTTGATTCTCTGAAATTGAAAGGCATGCTCTTAACCTCCTCTCTACTTGAGTTTCTACAGCAAGGTTCATTCTATCCCATTTTCTAAATCCCTAGGACTCAGAGGCCCAGCCCTCAATAGATTTCTTCCAAGGAGAGTTTTACCTGTTGAGGAAAAGGCTTCCCTAGCAGCCCTGGACAGGCAAATAGGAAACCTGGGTTTAAGTCAAGGCTCTAACTGTTATGTGACAAAAGTTCTCCAGCGCTCACTTTCCTCATCTATATAAAGAAGAGGTTGTTCGGGGGGGGGGGGTGTTCTAAGGTCCTTTCTAACTGATCTTCCACATTTTATCCTTTTAGACATTCTAGATACTAAAGCACCTTCTAGCTCTAACAATCTACCATCTTCTTTCCAGGGGCCTTTAGGATTCTGACACTATGAGTCTAGAGAGAACAAAACATAAAGTAAAGAAACTGGCTTATTTATTTTTATTATGAAATTTTTGTTAATTTTATCCCTTCTCCCTGTGTCTCACATGCTGGTCACTAGATTTACCATTGCCTAATTAGTCCTTTGTTTTTTCATGTGTCTCTCCTTCTCTTCCTAGAGTTATTTCCTTCTGTGGAAGCCTTTCCTTGTCCCAGCCCCATCCATCCAGCATACCTCAATTGCCTTGCTTAATAAGTAATTGTTAAAAATAAATGTTAAATATATTTTTACCATGTTTAACATATACTGGATTGTATGCCATCTGGGAGGGGTGGAGGAAAGGGGGGAAAATTGGAACACAAGGTTTTTCAAGGGTCAATATTGAAAAAATTATCCTTGCACATGTTTTGAAAATAAAAAACTTTAATAAAAAACATGACTAATGTTGGAATAAGTTTTACATGATTGCACAAATAAACTATTTCAAATTGCTTACCATTGCATACCAGAGAAAACGGAGAGGTGAAAGAAAATGTGGAACTCAATATATATATATTTTTTTTTTTTTTGCTTTTTGCTGAGGCAATTGGGGTTAAGTGACTTGCCATGGTCACACAGCTAGGCAATGTTAAGTGTCTGAGACCAGATTTGAACTCAGGTCCTCCTGACTTCAGGGCTGGTGCTCTAACCACTGCGCCACCTAGCTGCCCCAGAACTCAATATTTTTTAATGTATGTGATATTTATCTTTTTGTTTATTTAAAAAATTAAATATTATTTAAAAACAAAACCAAAAAATGTTAAAAATTGTCTTTACATGTAACTGGAAATAATTTTTTAATTTAAATAAATAAATGATTATTGACTGATTATCCCATAATTCCTCTGTCAGTTCCCTTAAGTCCAGCTGGCTCAGTCTGTTGGTCAGAGCCCCTTCCTGCAATTATGTCTATCTTGAATGTACACAGTTTCAGGGCCTCTCCAATTTAGCTACCTTAATTCTTACTGCCTTGGATGATTCTTACTCTCTTCCTCCACTCCCATTCTTATTTTATATCATTTGTAATCCTCTCCCTCTCTGCAAGCTTGCACTACCACTTCTGATCACACTTCCTTCAAAATCCTGCTTCCTCCTCCAGGGAGCTTTTCCATATTCCTTAGTGTAGTATTCAAATTCTTATCCCTATCCCTCCAACATTATCTCTAACATGAGCCACTTCCTCTGAAGACTTCTTTCTGCCTTCCCAACACCTGCCTTTCTATCTGGATCCAATCTTTCATGGTCCAATTGCTTCTCCCAGGCCTCAATGATCACTTTTTTTTTTTCTTTTTGCTGAGGCAATTGAGGTTAAGTGACTTGCCCAGGGTCACACAGCTAGGGAATGTTAAGTGTCTGAGATCACATTTGAACTCAGGTCCTCCTGACTTCAGGGCTGGTGCTCTCTCCACAGTGCCACTTAGCTGCCCCTCCAATGATCATTTTCTTTTCTGATCTTCCATGATAATCATGTAAGGAATACGTCCACTGGAGATGGTATTTCTGATGGGATTATGAGGAAGGTGGGTCAGAAATGATGGCTAGTGAGAATTCATGAAGGGTAAACTCAGTAATACAGTAGAACTCAATAGACCTAAGTTTAATGTCTCAAACACTATCTATATGATCTCAAGCAAATCATTTGACCTCTTTCTCATCCTGAATTTCCTAATCTGTAAAATGGAGATAATTATCTAGTACCTACTTTACAGGGTTGTGATGAGGATCAAATGAGGTAAACTATAAGAGCATTTTGAAATCCTCAACATGCTATATAAATGCTATCTATTTTAATTTTCATTATGTTGGGTAAATCATATAATCTTTCTGAACTTGTTTCTTTCTCTGTAAATTGGGGAAATGGGATTTACCTACCTGTGTAATGATAATTCACCACAAGAGGGCACTGAGAATATTAGCTCAAGCTGTCTATTCTTTTATGGGCAATCATCTGCCATTCACCTGTTACCTTGGCCCTCACTTGGACTCTGCCTAGATTCCAATAACTAAGTCTAAAGGTATATCTGTCCAACAGACCCAATCCATTGTTTCTGGACCCCATCAGTCATTCCATTTCAACTTTTTCCTTTGCCTCATTGAATCACTTTTGCCAAGGTCATTATTTTTTACAATTTTATTAAGTCTTTTGTCTTTACATTTCTTTAATTTCCAAAGATGCTTTTCCCCTTCCCATATTCAATGAGCATCCCTTTTAACAAAAAATAAAAAGAGGGAAAAAAGTAAATCCATAAAACTAATACAACTACTATATCTAACAGTATATACAATTGTGTGTTGCAGTAACTCACAGTTCATCATCAGCTCTCCAAAGAAGGGGGAAGAATGCATCTTCTCATGATTCAAGATCATGACAGCCCTTTAGAAAACATTTATAAGAGGCGTCATTATATCCCTACCTCAATAATTACAGAGGGCTCAGACTGAATCACCAACCAGAGATATAAACTAAGCTTGAGCAAGGCCTAGACATCTCTATTCAACAATCACTCAATGGCATTGAACTAAATACAAACGATCTAGTAGACAAGGAGTAAATCCATCAGTGAAGTGGGATGCTGTATAACAAGTATATTAGGATTGATTATGACATTTGGTCACATTTTGTTGGCCTATATAATAATGCAAGCTAATTTGGAATTATTGAGCAGTTTTAAGTGCTAGATAGCCCAGATGGAAAGCACTTCCAGCCAAGAGCTTAAGAAAGAATTATTGAAAGAAATCAGAAAAATAAGGGTTTTTTTTTTTTACTCCCCTTTGATCTTATGAACTTTGAAAGATTAGACAATTTGGATTTCCTGAACATGTCTTCAGAATAGTTAATAGCAACATCAGAGGCAAGAAGAAATTAAATACACTGAAGAAAAACAAATTCAGGACTCTACAAGCAGCCAGAGTAACTTCCTAAAGGCCCCACAAAACAGAGAAATGGATTTCCAGGAACTGTGAGTTATTGCTTTTCCTACATATGCTTTAAGTTTAAGCCTAATTTCTCCTATACTTTATATATACTAATGAGAGAAGGTGCCCCAATTTTCAGAGTGATTTTTACCAATTGTTCTTATTAAATCATCTTCATAAAAAACCATTTTGAAAAGCTAAATCTGATTCACTAATTGATATTAATTGATAATCAATGAAGGAAGCTATAGCACTAACGGACCATCCCCAATCCCACTGTGTTTTCCTTAGGACACTAAGGGGAGAAATACATAGCTACCCTTTAGGGATTTAGCTTTTTAATAAGAATGGAGATTTGGAATTATTAGCCCCACAGCCTGTGTTACACATTTAATCAGAGAGATTAAAAAAAAAGATAAATATATAGCCATCATGTCAAAGTACTCATCTCATATATCTCAGGCCATCACTAACCTTTAACCCTCTATTCTCAACTTCCCAAGGAGCAGGAAATGGCAAATGCTTGGAAAGTCAGTTCTCAGTGGTATTCAGAGGGGAACTGAACAAAAATTATATACTGAACAAAGATGATATACTGATGAAGGGCTGCCATAACTTAAACTGTACTGAATATAGGAAATGTAGGGTGCTTTTGGTGGCTGTCATGACCCTTAACTTCCTAAAACCTGGATCAGCTGTATGCATTCATTGATATCTCCATCTGATTAGCTTTGAAACTAGAGAAAGTTGGGCTGAAGAAGGGGAGTGTTGCCTTGCTATGGCACAAGGGTTGTGTGGAAGCTGGCTTGTTCTTTTTTTATTATTATTATTACTCTTCCCCAAACCTTGTGGTTCTTCTCTTCAGATTTCCTGTGCCCATATCAATCTCTAGATAGATTCTGCATGGATGTTTTCACTTTATCTGTTTTCATCACAGCTGACCAGGACAATGTCATCTGAGGATGAGAGGATCTAGATTCAAACTCAGGTATGATGCTTACTACTTGTGGGATCTCAGGTGAGTCAGCTGATTTCCCTGGGCCTCATCTTACTCCAAATAAAAAATGAGAAATTGGGGTTTGATGGGCCATGGGACACTTCTAACTCTATGTCTTCTGACATCCTTTGCCTCTAAAAACTGATAAAATAACTTTGATTAAATTTTCAGGCTGAAGAGCTAAGAAGTGACTCCCTCCTGAATATTCATTTAGAAGAAATGACTTTGATTCACTTTTCCCACATATTAAATCATTTGTGTCCCTTCCCATGCTCAGGTGACAGTCAATGGAAATTCATGTTAACATTCACCTTAAAATCAACAAGGAAGATTAACCTCTTGATGTCTCTCTCTAACAATGAATTCCAAGCCAAATAGAACCTATTAAAACTCTTCTGGTTTGGATAATCCAGATCATGGCTCCTTTCCGTTGCTATTTAGTGAACCATAGCAACCTGTCAGCGACTGATATTCCATATTACTCCTCAAACAGAGATCTATAAAGAATGATGAAATAAGATGGGAGCATCCTCTGGTGGCCAGAGGTCATGAGGAATGGACATAGGGTTTTCTTTTGTTTATAATAAGCTGCCAGATCTCATTACATGCAAACATGGACCTCCAGGTTGGGCCAGATTCACCCAAGAAAGAGCTCAATTTTTATTCCTCCAAATGAGGTTATTTAAATTTATCTCCTAGAAGGGGATTAGACCTCACAGATCTTGGAATTCAATGGCCTCATCTTACAGAAGAAGAAACTAAAGCTTTAAGAGGATAAGTGAATTTTCTAAGACCTTGCAATCCATAAGCAAGAAGGCCCTAGGTCTTCTGAAGATATCATAGTAGAAGTCCTTAACATTTTTGATCTCATAGATGCCTTTGACTGTGTGGTGAAGCCTGTGAACCCCTTCTTAGAATAAAATTCTTAAATGCATAAAATACATGGGATTACAAAGAAAGCAAATTATGTTGAAATATTAATAATGGTATAACTGTTTCCACAATTAAGAGCTCCTGCACTTTTCTATAGTGGTCTTGGAGGGAACCATATAGAAGAATGGGCTGGCAGGGAATAATGGAGGCTCAGAGAAAGAATGGGGTCAGGTACCTTGAGTGACAATGAGTCAGAATAAGATTTAGCAATGTGTACAACTCAGAAACCAAAGGAAGCAACTGGTATCAGTGAAAGGAAAAGGAAAAAAGGAAGGATCTATGACAAGGAGTTCAGGGGGCAACAACATTATCACTTTTTATTCTATCAACCTTGCAGGGATGTAACCCTTTACAGGATACCTGCCAACTCTGTTTCCTTCATCCCCTTTGTGTAAAAAAGGCTTGTGGATTGGGGAGGTGTCAGGGTGAGACACATTGGGAACTGTGGAAGAGACAAAGAATAAAACCATCCATTTGTTTGTCCTTATATCTCCAGTGCCATGCCTTGACCCCAGTAGGTGCTTAATAAAGGTTGAATAGAATTGAACAATTAGCCAAGGAAGGAAGAGGTAGAGGATAGAGTTGGGACAAGACCCCTGACCCCACATTGGAATGTAGGGACTTGCTGAAACTTTGGTCCATTTTTGCTGAGAATTTTACACTATGCACATAAGAATAGTAGAGGTCTACCAGGCTGAACTCATTTGAATGAGTCTTAACTAAGGACTTTTGGTACTTTGGGCACAAAGGGAATTAGGCCCAGGATGTGATCTGGATGGATTGCTGGGGTGGGCAGGGACATTCATATTCTACTCTAGGAAAGTGTGGAGGTGAAGGAAGGCTCAAAGCTGTTTCCTACCACCTGGCAGAAATCTATGGCTCCTGGAGAGATGAACCTGGTGTTTGATGGCCTCCTGGTGCTCTGACCCCCCTGCCACTTAAAAAATGGATGTTGTTACCCAGGAATCATCTGTGCTGACTAGGCAAGGGTATTTGAATGTTGATGAGCCCCAAGAAGGGGCCTGCTTTTTGAAGACTAGGGATTCATTGGCCCATGCTGGGTATTGGGTCCTGAAATTCTCCAGCAGGTGTCAAGGGCATCTCACTGCCATACAGGGTACAGTAATCACTATTACTGGGGGAGCAGCTCTCCGGGATCTGATCCTCTTGCTTCAGGGAAATGGGTGGGCATCTTACAACTAATGAACAAGTCTGGCTAGCTCCAGGGAAGTCTGGGGAGCCCTGAGCATCATCATTATCACCATGTTCATCTATTATCACCCCAGATAGCTGCCAAGTCTTCAATTCTTCAACACTGAGGTACTTAGACTCTGGGTCCTTCTGGGTTGTCTCCTCAGGGACTCTGGGCTTGCAGGGCTCCTCCTCATCCATGACATCTATCTTCTTGGGTCTCATTGGGAAGTAGGTGAGGTGAGAAATTGACTCCTGGAATATGAGTCCCAAGAGCTCATCTCTGGTCAAGACCTTCCTATCCATGGCCCCCTGCCTTCTGATCTGGGGACCAAGGAGGCCAGATCGGGCCCAAGTCTGAAACAGAAACAGAAACACCTGAATGGAGGTGGAGGGTCCCCTAGGCCAAAATGGATCATGCACCAATTAGTCACACAGATGCAATCATGTCCTAAGGCTCCAGCTGAGCTGGCTTGTGATATTCACTCATCCAACTCATTCCTTTTAACGCACACTGACTTGTACTTCCTTCTTCCAAGCCTTTGCAAATGTCCTTCCTTTGCTGTGGAATATTCCCTCTCTCCACTCCTGATTAGCAAAATGCTTCAAGCTCTGCCCTCAATCCTACTTTCTCTTCCTCCACCACCCCCACTAGCCAAGAAAAGTCTTCTGGATTCTGAGTGTTTCTTTTAATCAATTAACATGCATTTATTAAGGAACTACTTACTCTCTGTTTGATGCTATGCTAAGAGTTGGGCACACAAAAAAACAAAATCAAACAGTTCCTGCCTTCAGGAAACTTACATCCTAAAAGGGAAGACAATGTGTACACAGGAAAATATATGCAAAATAAATACAAGGCAGATGGGGAGGGAGTGTTGGGGGGGGGGGGAATCAAGAAAGATTTCATGTAGGAGGTGCTTCTTAAGTCTTGAAGGAAATAAAGATTTTTTTATCTAGCACTGATTATACCAGTATTGCTGGTTATGAGTCACCATATATCATAATCACTAAACTGTGGTAACTCCTTAACGGTCAAGACAAATGATTATTCTTTTCTGGCACACACACAACACACACACATGTGCATGCATACACATAAAAGAGACTTATTAAAAATGAGGAAGATATAGTTAGAAGGCAATTTATGTGGAAAAAAAGATCTGGGGGCCTCAGCTGAAGAGGAGCACAGGCTCAAAGCACTTCTAAAAAACTAGTAGGAAAAAAAAAAACTAGTAGGCTCTTAACTTGAGTTAAGAGGTTTATTATAGTGTCTAGAATGGAAAAGTGATAGTCATCCTGTCTCCTAACATATCCACAGTATTTATGGTCAGTTTCTCCCTTGACAACCTAGAGCATGACTAGAGCTAGGTGATCAGAATGATAAGCTCTGAAACTCTATCATGCATGGGACTGGTTGAAGGACTGAGAATATTTCGCTTTGAGAAGAGAAACTTAGTAGGAAGACAGTTTATGTGAGTGGGGGCGGAGATACAGAATTCTCTAGGAGAGAGGAAGACAAGCTCAATTTGACTAAGCAGTGAAATAGGAGGCAGAAGGAAGTGATACATGTAGGCACTGAGGGGACAGGATGCCCTGAGAGTTAAAATGGAACTTTCTGTGGGGAAAGATTAAGTCATTCATCCCTGATGAAATGAAATATATCCCACATTTATGAGTCCAAAAGTCTCATAGGGTGCCTTTAAGAGACAGCGAGTTCTCTGAAGATACTAGGATGTCTTCAAACAGAAGCTGAATAATGCTTTGTCAGGAATATTATAGGGGGAGGTGATTCTTGGTTAGCCATAGATTGGACTAAGTAACCTACTTTCCAACTGTCAGATTCTGCATGGGATCCAGGTGCTGTCTTCAACTATTTTTTACATGGGAAAAACAATTTGACTTGCTGTACTTGACCCCAGAGGGCAGGTTTAGAAGTAGTAAGTTGCAGAGGCAGAATTTAACTCAATATAAGGAAAACCTTGCCAATAGGACTTTCCAAAAGTACGATGGGCTACATCAGGAAGTAATGGGTTTCCCCTCTTCAGAGGTCTTCCACTAGAGGATGGATGACTACTATGTTAAAGATGGGATTTCTGCCCAGGTACCAGATGGCTTAAAGAGGCTCTTTCGAAAGTCTTTTCCAGTTCTAAGATTCTTTGGGATCTAAGATTTACTGAATTTCTCATGAAATTTGGTTTGGACTCTTCCTGTGCCTTAATGTACTGATCTGAATCACAATTAATTGTGCATGCCTCCATTAGACTGTAAGGTTGCTGAGAGCAACATCGACTACTTCTCATCTGCATCCTTCCCCTGTCTCACACACACTGCTAAGAACAGAGTTTTCCCCATATAGAAGGTGATGTTTGCCAAATTCAATCAAGTACCATATTGAATGACAATTGAAACTGTAACTTATTGTTTGAGTTTGCGTTTTCCCACTCCCTATAAAAGTATTTCTTAATGGGATCTCTCTGGAAGCCCCTGAGAAGACTGAGAGAAAGGAGATGGTGATCTACTGGTTTGGTCTCTCTCTCTGGCTAGGGACTGCAAATGGCTTAGTGGCAAGAAGGATAAGAAATCCTAGGTCTGGAGAAGGAGCTTAGGTCTGTCTTTGACAGGGAGAAGAGCAAAAATGTTCTGGGCTTTGAGTATCCCCCAAGAAGGGAAAGAGTTTGAGAGGATGCTAAGAAATGAGAACTGTGTCATGGATGAGATAACGGGAGTGCTGCTGTGTCAGTCTTTCTCTACCCAGCTCTGTCAGGATGTTACCACCCTCAGGCTTGAGATCTGGGGTAAGGACTTTCAGAAGAGCAGCCCCAGTTTCAGAGATGACTCTGCTCTTCCTCTACTAAATCATGTTTTTTGCCCTTTACAATTTATGTACCCTTGGGAGATGGGTATTGTAAGTGTTATCACCATTTTGTAGAGAATAATAATAAAAAATGTAGCTGAGCTTTATGTGGCACCTTAAGGTTTACAGAGTACTTTAACACACATAGTTATTTCATTTGATTATCATAAAACCTCTGCAGGGCAGCTAAGAGGAGCAGTGAATGGAATGTTGGAGCCAGAGTCAAAATGATACAAGTTCAAATCCAACTTTAGATATTTTTTAACTGTGTGGCCCTGGGCAAATTATCTAAACTCTGCGAGTTGCCTCATCTGTATAATGGGGATAATAAATCTCCATGGTTGTTGTGAAGATCAAATGAGCTATTTATAAAGTGCTTTGCAAACTTTGAATGGCTATATGAATTCTGGCTATTATTGCTATTGACATTACTATCCCCATTATGGATAAGAAACTGAGGATCAGAGAAGTAACTAACCAGTCTGTGGTCCTAAGGATATTAATAGACCATTAAGAGTGTTTCCTTCACTTTCCCCCATGACATTTCCATTATCTAATGCCACCAGTTAGGGGAAGAGGTATGAGAGACCCACCTGGAATCCCTGGGAACAGCATCTAGACCTTGGGGCAGGAGGGGAGGCTTAACTTTCCCAGATTACCTGAAAGTTTCCATTATGTACAGTGTAGAGGGGCCTGAAGAAAGCTGCAGGCGAGGGTACATTCTGGTAGAAGGTTTTCTTCACTCTGGAGGGCAGCGGAGAATGGTGAGACAAATCAGCTAGGGCAAGGGGTCCTGGGAGTGTTAGGGGAAGCGGGGTTAGGATGAGGCAAAAACCTGACATAGCAGGGATCAAATAAATGAGGAGAGGCAGGGAATTCCCAAAGAATCTGAGAGGGAGGTTATCTGATCCAACCCAAGAGGGACCAAAAATCCCCACCCTTCACCATAACCCTGACAAATCATTATCCTGCCTCTGTTTGACAGGGAACTCACTATCTCTCAAGGCAGGCAGCCTATGGACTTTGGGACTTACTTATGCAGGATACCAGGGTTGTGTAGATAATAAGTAACAAAGGCAGTATTCTTTGACTCCCAAACCAGCATTATTTTAATTACACTACACTGCAGAGCCATAACTAGGAGAAGATTACTGGGACTCTGCCATAGAGCTTCAACAAGAGGGACACGTGCTTCCTTTTTGTGGCAAACTTACTCCCCCTCCTCTTCCTTTTTCCACAAATTGCCACTATTCAATTGCATGGAACTGGGAAGCCATTCTCTCCAGTTATGGCTCTCTCAAAAGGGCTTTCTTCCTTCTTAGAACTCCAGTCTCCTAAATGATGGATTGTTGAGATCCTCCTCCCCCAAACATCTGTGGCAGGAGGCACAGTGGGGTGGACAGTAACTAGGAAAGGGAGACCCAGTCTCCCGGGGGCCTATTACCTGGGAAATAGTTTGAAAAGGATGTAAGGCAGGCTGATCAGGAAAAGGAAGATGGAGAAAATAATGATCATGCTGATAGGGCCTTCTTGGGATGGGGAGGAGACATCTGGAAGACAACAAATTATCAATCCATTAGTACTGCAAGATAAACTTCTGGGTAACTCAGCCTTCCCCCCATAGCCAGTAAAATGAACAGATGAATTCAAATGCCACTGCAGACAAGAACTGAAGCTTCAGGTGCCAAAGGCAGGGTATTTTATTATAAATAAAGTCATTTGGATCTTAAACTTGAAATCTAGGGACCTGAGTTTAAGCAGAGCGACAACTGGAGCAGAACTGAGGCTTTCCCCCAGAGCATCAACAGCACTTTCAGCAATTTGTTAATAGTACTAGCTAACGTGTATAATAATGCTTACTATACTGTGCTAGTCACTTTACAAATATTATTTCACTTCATTCTCACTACAACCCTGGCTTCAGTTACCATCTCCATGCAAATTCTCCCCAAAATCTCTCTAAACCTGAATCTCTAATTGTCTGAATCTAAAACCTAGATGCCCCAATTGCACCTCAAATTTATTATGCATCAGTTCACAGCAGCCTTTTTAGGCTTTTCCAAAATCAGCCTGCTCATTATTTCCTATAAAACAATGACATCTGGATTGGCTTCTTTACTTCTGTTTGCCTTAGCTTTCTCATCTCTAAAACCCCCTAGAGTTGTTGTGATAATAAAAAGAGGTCACACATGTGACCTTGAAGTACTATGCAAATGCCAACTATTATTATTATCAGAGTATCTAGCAAAGAGTAAGCATTAAAACAGTTTGAATCTCAAGAATCTGTGCTTATCTCTAGAGTTCTCCGTAAGAATGGACCTTTTTTTTTTTAATTTTTTTTTTTTTAAGAAGGGAGGGGGAGATATGCCTCCATGGAGATGAGATAATTGAAGTTTAGGAACTAAAGAGCTCCACTTTATTATGCCAGCTTGCAAGGGGGAGGAGGAGACACAATGTCTGTACCACACAATTGAATGCCAACCACTTACTGTCTCATGTTATCATCTTAACTCAATATATAATCTTCCTCGGTTTCCTCATCTGTAAAGGGTAGATAACTTAATATTGGAGCAATCTGTGTGGGTTCTCAGGATTGTCAGAGGTATAAAATGAGGTCATGTATGTGAGGCACAAAGAATTTTATGAACATTTGGCTGATATTCCTATTATTTTATCATGTCTCACAAATAAGAGAATGCTAATACTGGGTGTACAGTTTTCCAAAGCATGTTCATTTTCATAATTTAATTCAACAATCACAACAGCTCTTTGAGGGAAGTTGGGCAGATCCTCATTTTACAGATGAAGAAACTTTCAGAGAAGTTAAGGAACTTGCTATGGACTATATGGAACAATTAGGTGGTACAATAGATAGAACACAAAGTTGGAAATCAGGAAGACTCATCTTCACGAATTCAAATCTGGCCTCAGACACTTACTAGCTGTGTGATCCTGGGCAAGTCACTTGACCCTGGTTGCCTTAATTTCCTCATCTGTAAAATGAACTGGAGAAGGAAATGGCAAACCACTCCAGTATCTCTGCCAAGAAAACCCCAAATGGGATCATGACTGAAAATAATTGAACAACAGCAATTAGAAGAACCATATAGCTAGAAAGCAAACTAGAACTCAAACACAAAACCTAAATGGGGAGGGTTGGCTTTGAGGTGCTTAATGGACATCCAACATGCCCTCTGATTTGCCTCTCCAACACATTCTAGCACTGTGCTGGACACATTGTAGATGTTCAAGAAAGACTTGCCAAGTTAATGGAAATAATTTGAACTGAATAGGAGAGCAAGTGAATGCAAAGAGCAGGGGAATTGGGTTCAAATCCCTACTCTACTATTTGGCTATATTATTGTTCAGTTATTTTTGATTCCTTCTTTCCCATTTTGGGGTTTCCTTGGCAAAGATACTGGAGTGCTTTGGCATTTCATTCTCCAGCTCATTTTATAGATGAAGAACTGAAGTAAACAGAGTTAAGCGACTTACCACAGCTAGTAAGTTACACAGCTAGTAAGCATCTGAGGCCAAATTTTAACCCAGGAAAATGATTCTTCCTGACTCCCAGCTTGGTGCTCTACTCACTGAGCCACCATTTGGCTGTGCGGCTTTAACAAGTCATTTAATTATTTATGGGCCTTGATTAACTCCTCTCCAATAAAATAAAAGGACTGATAATTCCAATAGATTAGTGATAGAGACCCATCTGTATCCAGAGAGACGACTGTGGGGACTAAGTGAGGATCACAACATAGTATTTTCACTTTTTTGTTGTTGTTTGCTTGCTTTTGTTTTCTTTCTCATTTTTTTTTCCTTTTTGATCTGATTTTTCTTGTGCAGTATGATATATGTGTAGATGTTTAACCTATATTAGATTACTTGCTGTCTAGGGAAGATGGGAAAGGAAGAAGAAAAATTTGGAACACAAGATTTTGCAAGGGTGAATATTAAACATTATCTTTGTATGTATTTTGAAAAATAAAAAACTATTAGTATTTTAAAAAAGAAAAAAAGGAAATATGTGTAGAAAAATTGATCATGTTTAACATATATTGCTGTCTGGGGGAGGGATAATGGAAGGGGAGGGAAATAATTTGGAACACAAGGTTTTGCAAGGGTAAATGTTGAAAATTATTTTTGCACATGTTTTGAAAATAAAAATCTATTATAAAAATAAAACAAAAGGACTGAACTAAATGGTCTTAAATGCTCCTTGAAATATAACTCTAAAGTCCATGATCCCTTGAATTGAAATTCTAGTTTTCTTCCTGCTTTATTTCAAATTTATTTCAATTTATTAATTCAAATTTATCCTGTCTAAGGCTTGTTTGTACATAGTGAATGTGTATGTTTATCTCCTCCATTAGATAATAAGCTCCTCGAGGTCAGGAACTGTCTTTTGCCTTTCTTCATATCCCATAATCTTTAGCACAGTATCTGGAACACAGTAGGTACTTGACAAATGCTTATTGACAGATTGAATAACTGCTTCCTCCCTTTTTGAGCTCAAATAGTTGATAGCAGGGAGTTATACCCTCTATGAATGACACAGTTACAGTCGAGGCCTTCTTCATCTCATGAAATCTACCCCCCTCCACTTGTTCTTGGAATGCTCTCCCCACTTGGAAGGCAAAAATGGAAAGCCAAGCCTGAAGCTGGACCTGGAAAGGAATCAGCACTCCTAGAGTTAGGGCTACTACTGGAGGGGCTCTGGCCCCTTCTATGGGTCTCATCTCTCAATCTGTCCAGTCATTTAGGTTCCTAGAGTCATTTAGTTCCAAGCCCCACTTCTGCAGCTTGCAGTTAGCTCTTGACACCCTACTCTTGGCTGTGTGCCAGGGCATAACAAATAGTTCTCAGGGGCTTCTGAGTAAATCCTCCTCTCTCCAATTATCTTCTATTTTTGGCTTCTCCCTTCTGCTTCCATCCAACTCCCCTGTCTCCTTAAATTGCCTTTTCTTAAAAAGAATAATAATAAAAATAATAACAATTCTTCACACAAACCAAAGACTTTGCAAAGCAATTTCTTCAAAACGACCTGCTTGGTAAGTAATGTAAATATTATTGTTCTTATACTCAGAGAAGGAAACTGAGTCTCAGTAAATTAAAAGGGCTAGCCCAGATCATAGAAATGCTGTATTTGGGAATCTGGCCATAGTCTCTGACACTTAATCTAGGAGAGGTGACATGGTGTGTTAGGGCATTAGATTTGGAGCTGGGAAAACAACGTTTCAAATCTCACCTCAAATACTTATTAGCTCATTAAGAAACTAGAGAAATTATTTAACTTCTCTGTGTTTTAGTTTCCTTATTTGTAAAATGAGGAGATTGTAAAATATAGAGACCATCAAGGTCTCAATCTATGATCTTACCTTTTATACCATGTAAAGTTCTTAACTAATGAATTTCTGGAAAGATTTTGTCTCAGGTCAAGACTTGAATCTTTTCTGTTTTGACACAGAAAAGTACTCATGGTCTTTTGGGAGCAGACAGTTGCTTTACTTAAGCATCAGCACAAAAATACATGAGCATGGACTCCTCACAGTCTCTCGTTACCTGCAAAGATGCTCTCACTGATCACATTTGGAGGCAGATTCATTCCATCAGCCTAAGGAGTTCCTGAGAGACAGTAAGCCTTTGTCTCCACATGTCCTACCCTTCCTTCCCCTATAGGTGACCAACTAAGGAACCAGGGGCTCTATGCTCATACCCAGCTCATACACCTGGTGAGGGTAGGGACCAGGAGTGACCCTCATCAGCTAATGCCAGCTGCTATGGTCAAGTCAGCTGTCAGCCTATTGAAGCCTAGAACTAGCATCAGCACTAAAGTGGGTGCTTCTTAGGGGCTCTCTGCAGAGTCAGCTTCAGCTGCCACCACCACCACCTGCAGCCACTAATACACACAAGCTCTGACCCACTCAGAATATGCAGGCACCCTCAGCAGAACTGAGCCACAGCCAGAGCCAAGCCCTCAGAAATCAGGTCAGGAAGCATGAAGAGAGAAGGGCAAATCGTAGGGCTCACAAGCATTTTCCCTTGGGTAGCTTGTGGGCAGTTCCAACAGCAACAGTTTTTCACAAGATTGGCTACTCCACATGAGCAGCAAAGAGCCTGACTGGGTGAGGGTCCAGCAGCTGTGCTCCCCTGCTAGCTATGTGGTCTTGAACAAATCATTCCATATTCTGTGCCTCAGTTCCTCTCTCTGTAAAATGAGAAGATTGAACTAAATGATCTCTAAGGTCTCTTCCAGCTCCGAGTTTTAAAATCCCAGCTCTCTGCAGGAACAGGATTAGAGAAGCAGGGAAGAGAAAATCTGAAGGAAGCAGATCTTGGGTGGGTTTACCATGATTCCAAAGGCTGACAGTAAAGCATGCTACCTTCCTCTTGGCTGAGAAGTGATGAACTCAAGATACCGAAGGAAACACATATATTGGGACATGACCAATGTAGTAATTTGTTTGGCTTGACTGTGCTTGTTTGTTGCTATGGTTGTTCAGCTATTTCATGTCCAGCTCTTCATGACCTCATTTAGAATTTTCTTGGCATTCTCCAATTGATAAATGGTCAAGGTATTTAAACAGACAATTTACAGATGAAGAAATTAAAGCCATCTATAGTCATATGAAAAGATGCTCTAAATGACTATTGATTAGAGAAATGCAAATTAAAATAACTCTAAGATACCACCTCAGATCTCTCAGATTGACTAAGATGACAGGAAAAAACAATGATAAATATTTGCTGGGATTTAGGAAAATTGGGACACTAATGCATTGTTGGTGGAGTTGTGAAATGATCCAACATTTCCAGAGAGCAATTTGGAACTATGCTCAAAGAGCTACAAAACTGTGCAGTTTTGACCTAACAGTTTCATTACTGGATCTGTATTCCAAGGAAATCATCAAGGAGGGAAAAGGACCCACATGTGCAAAAATATTTGTAGCAGCTCTTTTTGTGATAGCAAAAAATTGAAAAATGAGTAGATGCCCACCAATTGGGAATGGCTGAATAAGTTGTGGTATGTGAAGGTAATGGAATATTATTGTTCTATAAAAAATGATGAACAAGCTGATTTTAGAACTGGAAAGATTTACACAAACTGATGCTGAGCGAAACAAGCAGAACCAAGAATACATTGTATATAATAACAGCAAGAATATGTGATCATCAACAATAAAAGACTGTTCTATTCAGTAATTCAGTGATCCAAGGCAATCCCAATAGACTTTGGATAGAAAATGCCATCTGTGTCCAAAAAAAGAATTATGGAAATTGAATGTAAATCATCCTATACTATGTTCACTTCTTTTTTCTGGGGTTTTTTGGGGTTTTTTTTTGCCTCCATGGTTTTTCCCTTTTGTTCTGATTTTTCTCTCCTAACATGATTCATAAAGCAATGTATATTTAAAATTAATTAATTAATTTTTTAAAAGAGGATATAATATATAAACAGGTGAGCTTATACCTGATAACTTACTGAGGAAAGACGGAATACTAATAACTAATGGAACAAGGAGAATATAGTATGTAAACAGGTAAGTTTATACCTGATAACTTGCTGAAGAAAGGAAAAATGCTAATGAGTAATGAGAACAGGAAATGGTATACAACCTTTGCCTTTTTTTAATTTTAATTTTTTTATTAAAGCTTTTTATTTGCAAAACATAAGCATGGGTAATTTTTCAACATTGACCCTTGTAAAGCTTTCTGTTCCAAATTTTTCTCTCCTTCCCCCTACCCCTTCCCCTAGATGACAGGTAGTCTAATACATGTTAATTATGTTAAAATATATGACAAATCGATTATATGTATACAAATCTATACAGTTATCTTTCTGTACAAGAAAAATCAGATTTACAAGAAAAAAAAACCTGAGAAGGAAAACAAAATGCAATAAACATCAATAGAGAGTGTGAAAATGTTATGTTGTGGTCCACACTCAGATCCCACAAGCCTCTCCCTGGGTGTATATGGCTTTCTTCATCACTGAACAACTGGAACTGGTTTGAATCACCTCATTATTGAAGAGACACGTCCATCAGAGTTGATCATCATATAGTCTTGTTGGTGTGTATAATGATCTCCTGGTTCTGCTCATTTCACTCAGCATCAGTTCATGCAAGTATCTCCAGACCTCTCTGAAGTCATCCTGCTGGTAAGACCTTTGCCTTAATAAAAAACTAGGAAGATCTGAATTTCTTCCTAAACCTTGCCATTAATTCTCCCTTGGGCAAATAATTTCTTCCCTCAGAGCTCCAGTTTTCCAATCTGAAAAAGAAGGGATCTGTAAAGTTCCTTTCAACTATAAGGTTGTTTGGTTTCTCCTCCTTGAACTGATGCTTTAGAGTTCCAAGTTAGGAAACTTCTAGTATCTTATGCATGACCTTTTACAGATGACCTTTGTGGTCCCTTCCAACTCCCCCACTACTCCAATCTGCTGAGCCAAAATACATCTATCATCCCTGTAAAGTGCACATACCCACCATGCAAAGTGCCCTGGACCATCAGAGCAAGGAGTTCCCCAATCACTCTTTGCTCACTTAGATGAGACCACATTCCAACAAGGTGGCCCATGCTGTGACCTTCCTGGGACAGATGAGGGGAGAAGAGGTGGTTGATTTGTCCTCCATGAACACAAAGCTGACCTCTATAATCAGCAAGCTTTTGCAGAGGATTTATAAGCATGCTGGATACTAATTTGCCATGTTCAAGGTGCTGAAAATTTGTCAAACAAAATGAAACGAATGGCTTTGGGTACTTCGCTATAATTGTGTCTGAATCGAATACCTACATCTGTCCTACTTGAGATATTGGATGATTCCTAACTTGAAACTAAGGCATCAGTACAGGGAAGAGAAACCATACAACCTTATAATTGAAAGGAACTTTACAGATCACTCCATTTTAAGATTAGAAAATTGGAGCTCTGAGGGAAGAAATTATCTGCTCAAGGGAAAGTTAATAGCAAAGCTTGGGAAGAAATTCATATCTTCCTAGTTTCCATTAAGGCAAAGGTCATATGCCATTTCCTGTTACCTTTTATTATTAGTATTCTTTCTTTCCTCAGCAAATTATCAGGTAAAAACTTACCTGTTTATATATATATATATATATATTATATTCTCCTCCCTCCATTAGAACGTAAGCTCCTTGAAGGAAGGAACTTTTTCCATTTTGTTTTTCTAGGCTTAGCACCTAGCATAATGCCTTCCATATAGTAGGCACTTAATAACATTATAACACAGTATAGACACTTAATAAGTACTTGTTGAAAGATAATCCAAAGGACTTATGATGAAGAAATGCTATCCACCTCCAGAGAAAGACCTGATAGAGAATATGAATATAGATAGAAGCATATTTTTTAAACTTTTTTTCTGTTTGTTTTTTTAAGTTGTATTCTCTTTTGCAACATGACTAATATGGAAATATGCATGTGTATGTATTATCGATATCAAAATGCTTGCCTTCTCAAGGAAGAGGAAGGGAAAAGGATAAGGAGAGAATTTGGAACTCAAAAATTATTTTTAAAAAATGTTGAGAGCAGCTAGGTGGTGTAGGAGATAGAGCATCACCATTAGAGTCAGAAAGAGCTGAGTTCAAATGTAGCCTCTAATGCTTATTAGCTAGTGTAACCCTGAGCAAATCACTTAATCCTGATTGCCTCCTCCAAAAATATTAAAAATTGTTTTTCATGCAATTGAGAAAGAATAAAATAAAAACATTCTTTTAAAAAAGTGCTTCTTGAGTTTCTTTAGATCATGACTTTTAGTTTCTTTCCTCAACATCACCATACTCCTACCTCTATAGCTTAGGGAAAGCTGGGGGAGCTTGGTCACAAGGACTTTATCCCCATCTGGGTGAATGAAAGGAATTCTATTCTTTTCTGGACAATAGTTGTGCCAGGGAATTAAGGACCTGACCCAGGAGGTTATGTGAGAACAGAAGCTCTCCTTATCCCCATTGGTTAGTTGGGAGACTCAATGTTCTCCCGGAGAGATGGATGTCTGGGAAGCTCCCAGGATAGCAATAGCAGGCTCACCTACCTAGAGAGTTGGGAGACTGGAACTGCAGGACTGGACTCCACTCGCTCCATTGGCTCCGATAGCTGAAATCTGCTTCCTTGTCACTCAAGGGTTCACCTATTTCTCGGGAGCCCAGGCGACAGCGCAGCCGGGTCTCATAGGTTAAGCCAGGGGCAAATTCGAAGGCTTCAATGGTAGCCACAGTCACTCCCACAATGTGATCTTTATGTCTTGCCCGCTGTAGGGGATTCATACACATGTCAGTGGGCAGCCCGGAAGTTCAAGGGAAAGAGCTTGGGTCCTGGGATGGGCCTTCACAATCCTAACCCCTAAAACCCAGTTTGTATTGAATGTAAATATCTCCCAGCCCCTTTCTGCCTTACAGCAATAATAGTCCAGGGCTCTTGGACCTTTGTGTCAGGATGCCTGTCTTAGGTCAGCAGCCTTTAGACATTAGGGGCTGGGTCAATGCCCACTTTTCTGAGTCAGGTAAGACACAGTTTGGATGCTAAAGAAAGTCTTAGGAGGAATGGGATTGAGGATATTGGTGTTGAGCCGTAAATAGGTTATAGAGGCTAGGAAAGCCTTCTTATGTCAGAAACCCTCCCAGCCACAAGCCAAAAAGAAATTTGGGGATGCCTTACCTCCCAGGCTTCCCCATGCTGCTTCAAGGCCAGTTCATAGCTGAGTAACTTGTACAGCTCTTCGATTGGCGGGTTCCAGGAAACAATGCAGCCTCTAGAGCTAACGTTGCTCTGCAGGTTGGAGGGAGGATCGAGCTTGACTAGAACAGAGAAAACCCCAGCTGAACCTGGACTTGTGGTCTCCTGAGGGCTGCCAGTGGCTACTTCTGACTATTTGATGGGGTGGATTAATTGAACAGAGGTAGTCAGGCCCTTTTCAGATCAGAAGTCCCCTCTACCCCCCAATTCCATCTTCCAAAAGCCCTGCAGTAACAAAGGGTGCCATATAGGAGACTGAGATCAAATAGATGGCAAGTAACAAGGAGCAGGGCAGAAAAGATGCTAGTCATGGTGGGTGCCCTGAGAGAATCCTAGAGTCTTGTGGCTGGAAGAAGTCAAAAGTCATCTCTTCCATTTATCTACCTTCAGATAAAGCAAAGAGTGTGGTTCTTTCTTCCTTAAGAATCTGCAGAAAGGACGCTTCAATGGTGATGTGATCCCTTAATTGTAGGAAGCTTTTGACTTTCCTGTGTCTAACTGAAGTTTTTCCTATTGCCATTTAAACTGATTCTCGCTTGTCTGATCTGATCTGGTCACCGAGAATAGAGGCTTCTGGTCATGTAGCTAGCTGGGTTACCTCCATAAAGGAAGGATCCTAGAAGAGGGACTTGCTTCCTTTTTTTGCTGACAAGTTATTACTCACTCCCCACTTTCTTGCTCTTTCCATCCCCTAGGTATATAGAAGTGTGTCTGTTCCAGACTAAATAAACTCAAGTGCTTTAACCTGTCTTCCTCAGTTCTTTCCTTCAAAACCTGATCTCCAATCTGATTCTGAACAGAGTCTCCTAACTCCTAACTCTAGGTCTTTCTTCAAAAACCTGAAGCAGAGGGGCAGCTAGGTGGCGCAGTGGTTAGAGCACCAGCCCTGAAGTCAGGAGGACCTGAGTTCAAATCTGATCTCAGACACTTCCTAGCTGTGTGACCCTGGGCAAGTCACTTAACCCCAATTGCCTCAGCAAAAAAAAAAAAAAAAAAAAAAAAAACCTGAAGCAGAATAGAGGCACCTGGGGGACAAGGAAGTCCCATAGTATCTCTCTACACTCAAAGGATGTAAACATAATACATTAAAGCTAGTAGCTGTAGCATGGCTCCTTCAAGGCTGTGGACACAAGCTCATCTTCCTTGGATCTCAGCCACACACTGAGATGCTGACACAGAAATGTTTTATTTTTCTTTGGGGTTGAGTTTGTTTGAGACTAGGTCTTCTTATCTCATCCAAGTTATAAGTGCAGTTGCCACTTATGACCTGATCCCCAATGCTGATAACTATAGAAGCTTTAATCTGCCCCATTTTTTTCATCTTGAGTTGGTTCATAGTTCCTCGGACAATCTGACCATCCATTCCTAGAGATTTATCTTTTTAATGCCAGATTTAATGCCACCACTCAATCAGTTTTAACCCTGCTCTCAGAACCCCAAAACTCAAATGACCCACCAGCCTCAATCTCTCCTAGTAATTAAGATTACAGTCATGCATTACCATGTCATTGCTCCTGAAGGCTGGGCAGTTTTCTTGCCCAGAATATTCAATCCTCCTACTCCCATCCCTCCTCTCCTGGGATAAGATAGCACTCACTGTTCTTCCTGGGCAGATACTTGGGGTCCAACAGATACACCACCTCCGCTCCCGAAACAGTGCCATGGAACTTGATGGTGAACTCATCAAACACTGTCAGTATGTTATCTGGTGGGAGTTCTAGTGTGCAGGTGCCCATATGGAGGATGCAGCTGTAGTTTTCATATGGTTCCAAGTTGCTATAAAGCACAAGCATGGAGGAAGTGGACTAGTTAGATGTAAGAGAGATACTCCCATAACAGAAGATAGATGTCCCTGGATTCTTTATCTTTGATCTTGGGACCTAGGCCTTTCCCTTACACCTCCTTCTCTTCTCTACCTCCACCAAATCTGTGGATCCCCAAGGTCCATCTCTTCCATGAAGTGTTCCCTGCTCCTCTAAATATGAAGAGACGTAAAAAAATGAGATGTGATCCCTGCTCTCAAGAAGCTTAAAGTTTTAAGGAAGAGGGGAATATGACATGGATATGAATAAGTATAATACACATTGCCATATGATAAAGCTCTTAAAAGAGAGATGAGAAAAGGTACTTTGAGAATGCAAAACATGTAGAGATCAGCGAATTGGATTTAGAACTGGAAGGATGTTTAGATATCATCCAATAGAACTCGATTTTGCAAATGAGAAAATTGAAGTCTAGAAGTGTTCTAATATTCTATGTCCAAGATCACATAGTCAAGAAATAGAATCAATTCAAATATTTTCTCAGAATTTCAAATACCACCTGGAGAAGGTAGCATTAGAGCTGGGCTTTACATACATATATACAGACATTTGTCTTTCCCAGAAATCCTGACCTACAGCTAAGTATATAGTAGATGCTCAGTAAAGATTTGCTGATTGGTTGACTGGTAACATTTACTAATCACCCCCATTGGTCAAGTTAGGAGCCATCCTTCCTGGCTCTGGATCTGTCCTAGGATCCTAGGAAGGAGAAAGTATCCTCCCCTTCCAAATCCTCCCTAAAACTTCTTTGCCCAGGCCAAGAAGTCAATATTCCCAAAAATAAGAGGTGGGACCCTCCCCCTTTTGTGGGCCTGGCTAGAATTTACCTGGTGAAGAGGAGCTGATGGACTCTGTCTTGTCTTGGCAGGGTGGTAGTCCAAATACAATGGATCCTATTTATGTAATTATTGAGGCAGGTCAAGGCTCCAAGTTGCTGAGCTGCAGTAGGGAGGGATCAAGGAGGGAGCAGGGAGAGTGTTTGGTCTTTAACTTGTGTCTTATTTTCCCTGACACTCCTTTATTGCCTTCAGGGGTAGGAAAGGGACTTATTTGCCTGAGATTCAGTTCTGAGATAGGGGCCATGGGAAGCTGTATGGTATGAAGTAATTCCTCCCTTCACCCTCAAAGTCTGAAGACAACCAAGGGCTTAATCCAATTAGGGCCAGTCTATGAAGGAAGAATTCTAGAAGATGCTACAGTTTACTATGGAGTAGGATGGGATAAAAGAAAGATGGGAAGAAGGGCTCTAAGGGGTAATCTTTAGCTTCCTGAGGCAGTAGTAGCATAAGAGTGTAAATTGAATCTCCCTATCCCATCCTCCCCACTTCACTCCTCACCTGCTCCTTTCCCTCCACCAAAGGACACCACACAGAACCAGGTAAGAAGTTGTGCACTGTAGCTTCTTTTCCCACAAATGCCCATAGAACGTGGCCCTGAAACAGAAACAACAGTTTCAACTCAACAAACATTTATCTAGAGTTTCCCTTAGTGCAAGGAACTGTCCTGGGTTCTGAGGGTATTAAGATGAAAAAGGAAACAATCATTGCCCTCAGAAGCTTACAATCTAATAAGAGAAATAAATGTACACAGAGAAGAGTAACAAAAGACAGAAAGTGATGGGATAAAGGATGTAACTAGACAAACTTCGCAGGGAAAATTTGAAGAAGAAAGAGATAATTTCATCTGGAAAGATGAAAGAAGGCTTCATGGAGGAGTTGACATCTGAATTGAGTTTTAGAGGAGGAGAAGGATTAGAACTGGCAAAAATGAGGGTTAGCCTGCATAAATAAGGAGGAAAAAAATAGCAGCACATGAGTAAAGAACAGTAAGTAGTCCAGTTCAAGTAGAAGTAGAGGAGTGAGGCAGAAGAGGTCAAAAATAAATCAGAGAAGGGAGAGACCGATGGCAGGGAGATCATATAGGAAGTGGTTATAATAATCCAGTGAAAACATGATGAAGACTGGGATTAGTGTGGTGGCAATGTAAGGGTAGGGAAGCAGACTGTGGTTGTTGTTCATCCTTCATTCTCTTCTTCTTCTTCTTCTTTTTCTTCTTCTTCTTCTTTTGCTGAGGCAATTGGGGTTAAGCTATGTTAATCTATTTTTCACACATCTGCCAAAACAGTCTTCCTAATATACAACACTAATCATGTTTCAAAAAATTTCCTTGATTCCTTACTGTCTCTAGGGTCATATGCAAACTTTTCACCCAGTTCTGCATTCAAGTCTTTTTTATCATCTGATCCCAATTTTTCATTCTAACCTTTCCTTATGCCTTTATGTTCTAATCAAAATGGACTCAGGCAATTAGCCCCTGAGTTGGTGCCCAATCTCTTGTCAAAGAATAGCAAAGAGGCAGTATGGCACAGTAGAAAGCACACCAGAAAAAGAATCAAGAGTTCTGTGGTGGAGTTCTAACTTTATCACTTGATTTGCTGCCTATCCTGAGAGGTATTACTTCTTCATCTCTCTAAACCTCAATTTCCGCATCTACAAAATAGGGCTGATAATCTCTACTCTCTCTACCTCATAAGGCACATTATATGAACTAGACAAGATAATATATATAAAAATGCATTATAAGCACCAAAACACTACATAAATGTCAGCTAATCTCATTACCGTGATTAGATTTCTGAAGGACAGATAACCATCCAACACTCACTAAAATGCATCAGCAATTTCTCCCCAGTGAGTGAAAAGGTGGCTGCTTCCCCTTTCAATCTAATTCTCCAATTAAATTACAGTTATCCCTTCCAAATCAGGACTTTCCCACAGAAGCTTCATTCACAGTGTGCCAGCATAAGAAATTAAATGGGAATATAGGGGGAGTTTTATGGGAAGTACAGACAACACATCAGGGCTAGCGGACAACTCAGAGCCTATGACCGATGCCTTAATACAAATTTTATAATAAGGTACTGTAAACACCCACTAAAAGAAAAATAAAAAAACTCAAGACTTCTTTGGTATGAGAACCAAAAAAAAATTTATTTGTATTTTCTAGATCCTAGGAAGGGAAAGGATATTGTGTCCCTAACCCTCTCTAGGTAGATGGGATAATTGTAAGCAACAAAACTAATTGAACATAGACTGTGCTGAGTGTTAGTATTACAAAGGCAAAAGGGCAACAGTCTCCATTCTCACAGAGCTTATATCATACAGGAAGGGACTTTAAGGATCATTTAATTCCACCTCTTCATTTTGCATATGGGGAAACTGAGACCAGAAAAAAAGGAAGCAATAGAATCAGGACCAAAACACAAATCTACTGATTCTCAAGCTATGGTACTTCTCACTATATTGTCCTGCTTCCTTTATGCATTCTTGCAGGGGGAAATCCCAATTCCATTTCTGAAGGAGTAGCTGTTGCAGAACTGCCTCCCATACATACACTTGCACATGCACACACATACATGCAAGCATGCACATAGGCATACTTCCACAGCAACCATGATTACGTGTGTCTAAAGATGCTGTAATTATAGCACATGGTTTATCAAAACTAGAAGAGACATTAATACATAGGACCTAGACTATCAGGGCTAAAAGCATTAGAACATTTTACATTCCAAAGAGCAGAAAAGGATAGTAAAAGCCCTCTAATCTGTCTTACCCCTTAGAAAAATAAATTTAGTTCTAGTTTTCTTTTGCCTAATCGAAAGTGTTTCCTGAAAAACCAAGACAAATTAAGGCCTCCAGGTCATATTCGCAGTTCATTCTTACAAGGGATGTCCCATTTATATCTGGTTTTTAGAAGAAAAGGAAGAGGAAGACATGAAGGAAAGGTGTCTAGTCAGAATGACTGCACTACCGTATGCTTCAATATAAATTCAGAGGACTTCTGCAGTCCTAGGAATTCTGGCTAATCTCTTAATGTACCTCCAGGTTAGAGGAGAACAAGAGGTACCCTTCAGAAAGGGTAGCTTGGGTGGGCTGATTCAGGAAGTATGCAAAAGGATAGGTTTAGTGGGGGTGAGGATTCCACAGCTGCGATCAGCTTATCAGTAATTCAAGATGATACTGTGATAGCCTTAAAATGCTACTGTAGTTACTTGCCTGTTATATAAATTTGATGCTGCTTAGTGATAAAGGCACTGTGGGTGACAACAGAAAAATAAACACTAAGAGGCGGACTCACCCAGCCCAGAGAAGCAGGACCTATGGCACAGTCCCAGCACCCATACAATTTTGTTTCTACCTTTACATACAAAGTAATCTTGAAGGAGTCAATTTGGCTGTTTCTCAGTTCTTCATAAAACAAAAGGGTCAGAGGAAATGATCTTTAATTTTCCTCCCTGCTCTGATGTTCAATGCTCTGTATTCTCAAGTACCTGCAAGTTCTAACATTCAATACTCTGCATTTCTTCCCAGATCTAACATGTGACAAATTATTAATCTTAGTCTATAGATAGCATACCCATCAATCAATCAAATAAGCTTTTACTAAACTCCAACCAAGAGCAAGATGTCATGCTAAAAATTGAAGATACAAAGATAAAAATGAATTAGTCCTACCCTTCAAGGACCTTACATTCCACTGGAGAGCACAAGATATATCCAGATAAGTAAATAAAACAAAATTATTTCAGGAAGTGTGGTAATAACTAAGAAAAAAAAGCCTCTTGTATAATATAAACCAAGAAAAGCTTCTTGTACAATGTAGCACTGCAACTGTGCCTTGAAGGAATCTAGGGATTCCAAAAGGTGTATAGGTGAAGAGTACATTCTAGGCATGAGAGACAGCCAGTCTATACAAAAGTATGGAGGTAGAAGATGAAATGTTGAGTGAAAGAAACAACCAGAAGACCATTTGGATGGAACATAGGGTAACTAGGGAGAATACTGTGAAATCACATTACTGGAAAGATGGGATAAATCAAATAGCATTCTGAGGGCATGATGACATGGTCAGTCCTGCCTATGCTTTAGGAATCACAATTTGGCAGTTGTATGGAAGATGGAGTGGAGAAGGTGCAAGGATAGCCATTAAAAAGCTATTGCAGGGCAAGTAGCTAGTACAATGGTTAGAGCACCTGCAGTAAGGAGGACCTGAGTTCAAATCTAACCTCTGATACTTGCTAGCTGTGTGACTCTAGGCAAGCCACCTAACTCCAATTTAAAAAAAAAAAAGCTATTGAGAGAAGTGAAAAGAGTATGAGGTAGAGGTAAAAATATGGAAGGTGGGAAAGGTATATTTCCAAGCTGGTATGAGGGTGACTGTGAAAATGGGTGACTTAAGTTGAAAAGGAGAGGGGTTGGGGAAGTAAATTTTTGTGATGTTGAACAAAGGGAAGAAGTATGGATGTAAGGACGATTCAGGTCCATGTGTTTCTCAGCATGAATAGCCAGTGAAATGGAGAGGGGAAAAAAGAAAAGAAATTATTATAGTAATCGAGGGGGGACCAAAAAAAAAATAAGAAAGATTGACAGCTCCTGAAAACCTCTTGGCAAAACTGCATTAGACCTAAGACAGGAATAATGATTAATTGTTAAGGACCAATTTTGGCTCCAGAGAAGAGATGAAGAAGGTCCTCCTTCCTATTGTAGAAAAGTAGGGGCATTATGTGTATAGACTAGTGCTATCCTGTCAGATGAGATCACTGGGAGAGATGGTTTTGCTCAACCATTTTCCTTTGCTAGAAAAAAGTGATCATTTGTTGTTTTGTTTTGAATTTTGGTTTGAGTTTTGTTTGTTGTTGGGTTGGGTTTTTGTTGTTGTTGTTGTTTGTTGTTTGTTTTTTGTTTTGTTTTTGTCAGGTGGGGAAAATCCAGAAATGACTGAGATTTAAAAACAAAAAAGCTTTGTTGGGGCTCAGAGAAAAATATGATTCTAAAATTAAATAATAATAAAAGGTATTAATCAAATGGCTAGGGGCAAGGGAGAACAGAAGTTGGATCCCATTTAGCATCTTTTCAAATTTTTTTTTTAAATAATGAACTTGACAAACACCAACAGTGACACTGAAGATCAGGGGAAAAAGGATTGTAGAAGGAAGTTCAGAAAGGGACACAGATGAGAACAGTGTTACTACTATGAGGTTAGAGTTAATACATACTTTATTTTTTTCCACTTAATATCAAGATGGCAAGCAATCTGATAGAGGTTATACATTTTTAATCATATTAAACATATTTCCATATTAGTCATGTTGTAAAAGAAGAATCAAAACAAAAGGGAAAAACCACAAGAGAGAAGAAACAAACAAAAAATGTAAAAAGCAGTATGCTTCAATATGCATTCACAATCTATAGTTCTTTATCTGGATAGCATTTTCCATTATGTCTTTTGGAGTTTTCTTAGATCATTGTCTTGCAAAGAGCTAAGTCTATCAAAGTTGATAATCACAGTGTTGCTGTTGCTGCTACTGTGTATATTCTCCTGGTTCTCTTTTAATATTCTCTCTTTCTTTTAAAAAGAAACAACCAAAGTCTAACAGAGTTTCATGATTTAATAAAATTTTATTTAAAAAAAAATAAAGTGCTTGGCTGATTTCAGAAAAGCCTGGAAAGACTGACATGAACTACTGCTAAGTGAACCAAGAGTAGAGTGAGCAGAACCAAGAGAACATTGCACACAGCAACAAGAAAATTATGTGATGATCAATTGTGATGGACTCAGCTCTTCTCAATAATGAGGTGATTCAAGGCAATTCCAACAGACTTGTTATGGAAAGAGCCATCTCCTTCCAAAGAGAGAACTATGGAAACTGAATATTTTCACCTTTTTGTTGTTTGCTTTCTTGATTTTTTCCCCTTTTGATCTGATATTTCTTGTGCTGCATGATGAATATGGAAATATATTTAGAAGAATTGCACGTTTAATCTATATTAGATTGCTTGCTGTCTAGGGGAGGAGAGAGGGGGAGAGGAAGGGAGGAAAATTTGGAACACAAGGTTTTGCAAAGATTAATGTTGAAAACTTTCTTTGCATGTATTTGGAAAAAACAAAAAGCTATTATTATAGCAAGAAAAGAAAGAGAGAGAGAAAGAGAGAAAGGAAGGAAGGAAGGAAGGAAGAAATGTTTAATCAACTTTAAAGTATTGGGGGGGGGAGATGTCAGTTGTTAATCATAGGCAAGAGCTACCAGGGGAATCCCACTAAAGTTTTCCCCCCACTGTTCTGTGAGGCAAAGCTATATATTCAGATTTTATGACACAATTTCACTATAGTCCTGCCTGGAAGTAGAGCAGAAGAGAAGTTTGGTTGAGATCCCTTCAGACACAGGTCTGCAGAGGACTCAGCCTTGATCTAAAGAGTTAAGAAAGAACATCCAGGTGGCCTAGGGAATGCCAGTGATGAGAAGTCCCAATGGACCTTCAAGAATACCAATAATAGGGGAAGCTAGGTGGTGCAGTGGATAGAGCACCAGCCCTGAAGTCAGGAGGATCTGAGTTCAAATCTGGTCTCAGACACTTAATACTTCCTAGTTGTGTGATCCTGGGCAAGTCACTTAATCCCAATTGCCTCAGGAAAAAAAAAAAAGAATACCAATAATAATAAATCACATTTCTATCACACCTTCTGCTTTTCAAAGTGATTCCTTGTGGCAGGTGAAAGATGAAATAGCTGAGGAAACAAAAGTTCAAGCTCCCAAGCAAATTGATTTATTAAGCAATGTATGTCAATTGAATAACAAATTGGGACCCTGCCTCTTTACCTTTGGCACTGGACTCCAAATATAGGGGAAAGAGATTTTTCTGCCTTAAAAACAATCAAATAAGACCAACTAATTAAAAAAAAACAATTAACAAGGATACAAAATTAAGTAATCTGATTTCTAATTGGAGGAAAGATTAGGGATTTTCCCAGTTGGGAGAGAGAGGAGTAAATAGGTGCAATTTCCTGAAATCAGAAAAAGGGATTTCCCAATCCTCCAAGCCTCAATATTCAGTCAAAGAAACAAAGAAATAGTAACTTATCAAGGTGGTGCTGGTGGTTGTTGAATTGTTTCACTTTTGTCTACTTTTCCATGATCCCAGTTGAGTTTTCTCAGTGAAGATATGGGGGTAGTTTGCCATTTTCTTCTCCAGCTCATTTTGTAGATGAGGAAACTGAGGCAGAGTTATGTGACTTGCCCAGGGTCACCCAATTAGTAAATATCTGAGCCTGGGCCCTCTATCCACTACACTACCTAGCTGCAGCAATTGATCAGTACAAGGATTAGTATTCAGATAAAACCCAAATGATGACCAAATGAGGCTTGATCTGGACCCTGTTGTTGACCAGTCAATGAGAGTCAGAGTGATTTGGGTTTAAGGCATGTTCCTTAAAAAAGAATTAGGTTATCTCAAGCAACTGGTATGTCTTATTTGAATACTGATCTTCCCTTCTAGGTTGATTTTTTATGACCACATAAAAAAGGCTGTTCTTTGCCATATTTCTTACCTAGACTTAATCAATGAATGGGCATTGCTTCAGTTAAACTGAGACTTTAAAAGGCCAAGATCTCCCATTGCATCTGGGACCATCTCCATTTATCCTGATCTATATCCTGCCACTGGACTCAGATGGGTCTGAAGGAGAAATGAGGCTAGTAACTTTGTACAATCCCCTCTCACTAAAATTCAATTCACTTGCAAGTCATATCATCACCTTCCTGATAACATAAACCTCTTTGAGAATAATTCAATGACAACAAACAATAAGAGGTTGCTTGAAATGTATAATTATGAGAAAACTTCTTGCAACAATCTTCAGATCTGACTGGGTTTCTGGTCAGCATAGCCTAGATGCTTAATTAAGGGTCTCTAAACACCAGAGTGATATAATCCAGCTTCCCAGGCATGCCTGGCTAGGTTCAAACAATGCAATGGTTTTCTCATAATTTCCAAAACTGAGTAAAGTTTTCTCTCAAAATAGAAACTATACTGGACCCATAACTGAACAGAAAGAGAACTGAGCTAGCTCCAGAATTGAGTCATGAGATGGAGTCAGTGTAGTTTACTCCATTCCCACAAAACTCTACCCAAAGTTAACTAAGCTTGCATATTCTTTAACCCAGTGATATCATTATTAGACCTATTTCCTAAATAGATCAAAGAAAGAATCCCATATGTACAAAAATACTCATAGTTCCTCTTTCTACAGTGGCAAAAAATAAAAAACAAACTGGAAATAAAAGTGATACCCATCATTTTAAGAATGACTGGACAAATTCTGGTATAATGATAGAATAGAATACTAGGACCATCAGATATAGCAAAAAGAATGGATTCAGAGAAATATTGGAAGAATTATATGAGCTAAAACTTAGTGAATAAAGTAGAACCAGAAGAGTCATTTATATAATACATATTTAATATATTAATATATTAATATTTAATTATATTATTATAATATATATTAACAATTATATTACAAAACAAACAACTTTGAAATACTTCAGAACTTCAATCAGAACAATAACCCATCAGGATTCCATAGTACTATGTATACTACTTACCTGACAATGAGGTGATGGACTCAAGATGACAAATGAGATATATTTTTAAGACATGACCAACATGGGAATTTGTATTGATTGTGCATATTTGTTCTAAGAGTTTTGTTTTTCTTTTCCTTTTATCCAATTGGAGGGAGATAGAAGGGAGAGAAAATAAATACTAGTTAATTTTAAAAAGAAGAAAAAAGGGGAGTATTGAACAGAGCTAACCCCAATCTGTCTTCTCCCCATTCTGATTCTATTTTGGGAAACTGGAATTGGTTGGTTAATAGGAAATATCAGAACATGTCTCCCTTAGTCTCTGAAACATCCCTTGGTTCCCATATGTTTACTCAGTCTTGATATTGGACTTAATGATAATTAGGGATCCTCTTGATCCCTAATTAATCCTTGAAACCAGGCCAGAACTTTAGCCTCCTTTGCCAGGAGATGTCTTGTGTCTCTCCATCTTCCTTTCTCTTCTAATATCACCACAATCCAAGGGATTAGGGAGAAATTTAGTGCTGCTGGAGATTATGTGCTATATAGCCCCAGGAGTGCAAAGTAGTTCCTCTTTCAGGAACAGAAATCCAAGCTCTGCATCTGCTCAAAACAGGTTTTCCCCCACTAGGGGCCTGCATAGGGAAGGATCAGGCAAAGGCTTTCAGTCCTTCACCCAGAGTTTCAGTGGGCATCTTTGACTGGAAGGCTAAAATGTGGGTTCGGCCCGAGAGTTCCCCAAATGTAAGACAAACCAAAGAGCAAGCCTGAGATAGCAACACAGGACAGAAGCAGAAAGCCCCTGCTCAGCCCCAAACAGCTCATTGGGCTATTTTGATGCCTGGAGCATGTGGGGGGCCTTATGTATAGGGCTGACTTCCCCATGACTGTGGGTGAGGGTTGTTGTTACTGCTGCTTAGGGACATTCTTGAAGACTGCTTTTTTTAGCTCTCCTATTTTTGTTATAAAAACCAATCACCATTATAATTTTCATGTATGTAAAAAATATTTTGTGGTTTCAAAGTACATTACAATCATTTGATACTCAAATAACCCATGAGGTAGATAGACAGGCTGGGTAGCTAGCTAGTAATTGATATAGTCAACAAAAGTTACCTCCAGCAGAATATTTCATGAGAAAGTGGGTTTTTTGGAAATTAAATTTTTTTTTATTTTGTTGCTGTTGTTGAGTCATTTTAGTCATGTCCAACTCTCTGTGACTCCGTTTTACATTGCTGTGTTTCCTAGCACATCCCTTCCCTGTCCCCTAGAGCCATCCCTTCTAATAAAGACTTAAGAAAAGGAAAAAGACACTTCATCAAAACCAACATATTGAAAAAGTGTGACATTCTACACAGTGTTTCCTACCCATGGTACCCCTACTTCTTCAAAGAAGCAAGGGGAAGAACCTTATCATATTTCTTCTTTGGGGGTCAAGCTTGGTTATTATAATTTCATAGCATTGCATTTAGTTGTAGAAGTCTTTTGCAAAATTATTTGGGGGTGTCTAAAATTTTTAAATATATCATTTTGTGATGAATAACATTTGTCCTCTCAAACATGGATCCAAAGAATAGATGAGGAAATAATTCTCCCTCCTTTTACTGGAGAGGAGGAAGACTATGAGTATAAAATGATGTTGTTCAGTCTTATCTGACTCTTAATAATCTCGGGATTTTTTGGGCAAAGATACTGGAATGGTGTGCTGTTTCCTTCTCCAGCTCATTTGACAGATGAGGAAACTAAAGCAAACAGAGTTAAGTGACTTGTCCAGAGTCACACAGCTAATATCTGAGGCCAGATTTGAAATCAGGTTTTTCTAATTCCAGGCCCCATGTTCTAGCCACTGCACCACCAAGTTGCGCCATCATAGAATGTATATGTACAACCATTGTTTCCATAAATCAATTAGTTTTGTTTAATAGGTTTTTTTTCTTTAGTTACAAGGGAACACTCATGAGGTAGAAAAGAGAAATGAAGAGATGATCTGGAAATGGAATGGAATGGAAATGTAAAAAATAAAAAACATTATGAAAACTTTCTCAATGAAGAAAGTAACATGCCTGAGCTGGCCCTATTAGCCTTTGAGGGGTGAATCAACCTTTTCAGGCACTGAGGATGAGGGTGGGCAACTGATACTCCTCTATGTTTTGTTTCATGGTAGTCAGTAAACTTTGACCCTAAGGGTGGAAGAATCATTGGGAGGGTCTCATTTTAGGCTATAGAAAAGTGAAAAAGGAAGAAAAAAAGAGTCAGAGTGAAAGGGGGAAAGGAGAATAGAGGGAGGAGGAAAATGAGATATATATGTTTCAAAATATTATTAGTTGTCCATTAAGTCATGCTGGGAAACTGGGGGATAGTTACTAGTGTAACCTGGCTGGAAGCTCTTCTCCACTGTCCTTGTTGCTTTAGACCTGCAGCTTTGTTCATCCTAAATTGCCCAGAAGGAACTGGAACTCCCAAAAGACTTTACCCATGGAAATGAAGCTAATTTCACTCAGCTTCATCTTACTCCCATTAGGGGTTACCTGTCAAATCCTGCCTTCACAGCCCTCCCTGCCACCACCACCCCAGCCTTGAAAGATAACCTGAGTCATAAAGGAAAGAACCATTTTTACCCCTATTATTAACACAGTCTGACCCACACTTGAATCTCTCTTCTTCCTGCTGTCAACTTGCTTTCGAATAGTTATTGTGGTGGTAACTTAGTGCCCCAAGCCTTCTGTGGGGAAATTTTTTTCTTAGCAATATTGGAAATCTCATAGTCATAAATCAAGGGTCCCCTCTCCCACATATATATTAGTAGTGCTTTCTCTCTGAGATTATCTCCCATTGATTCTGTACATATCTGGTATGTACATAGTTGTGTACATTTTGTTCCTCTTTATTAGAATGTGAACTCCTCAAGAGCTGGAGCTGGATTTTTTCCTTTTTGGTATCCCTATTATTTAGCATAGTACCTGGCAAACAGCAGGTGCTTAATAAATGCTTGTTGATGATGATAATTAATAAGAAATCTCTGTTTACTCTTCCTGTGAGATGCTCAAAATGGGAAATATCTATTTGTTTTTCCTCAAACCCAAGATAGGGTCGGTGATGGGAAGTTATAATCTTTTTGGGAGCTTGAGTAAGATCTGAAGCTGGATTAGGGCCATTGGGAAAAAAAAATCAGTGTACCCTTCTTAGCCACTGAAACAACTAATCTTCCTCTGGAACTCAGAAGTGGGGCAGACCCTCCCCCAGGGCATGAATCATTTATTAGTTCCAATTGATTTCTCCTGAAGTTTGGCAGTGATAGTCAAAGAATGACTTGTAGAAAGGAGACTCACCTATCCAAAGGCAAGCGACTGGCCCCATCTCCTTTACTCCCAGCCCTTGGAGAAGATGAGAATTGTTCCTCCTGATCAGGGGTTGATTTATAATTAAACATTTTATTAAAGCAGCAGATTTCCCCTGTCTAATTTCAAAGAAAATCCTTGGGACCAATGACATGAGGCCAAGCAGAGTAGGCTGCAAGAGAGCCGCCCACATTTGTAACCACAAGAAAATTGTGTGTATGGCTCATAGCTTGAGCCAAGGGGTTAACAACCCTAATTGCAAACTGATTGACTAAGGTTTTTTCATTCTTCTTCAAGAATCAAGTGAGCTAGGGGCAGCTAGGTGGCGCAGTGGTTAGAGCACCAGCCCTGAAGTCAGGAAGACCTGAGTTCAAATCTGGTCTCAGACACTTCCTAGCTGTGTGACCCTGGGCAAGTCACTTAACCCCAATTGCCTCAGCAAAAAGCAAAAAAAAAAAAAAAAAAAGAATCAAGTGAGCTTTATTCATCACAATAGTGAAGAATGGGGTAAATCATTAGAAAAGTTGGCTGGGGAGTGCTTCCCAGGCAAAGTCATTGATTCCTCTCTCACAGTAAATATAATATAATATAAAGGAATTTTTGTTTTTGTTTTTTGATATGAAATGGTGTTAGGGAGCATAAATTCATGAAGGTTTAGAGGACAGCTAAATGGCACAGTGGATAGAGCACAGGACCTGATGTAAGGAAAACTCATCTTCATGAATTCTTATCTAATCTCTGTGTGATCCTGGGCAAATCACTTAATCCTGTTTGCCTCAGTTTCCTCATCTGTAAAATGAGATGGAGAAGAAAATGGCAAACTAGTATCTTTGCCAAGATACATGACCTCCAAATGGAGTCAGGAAGAGTCAGACCTGACTGAACAACAAAAATGTTACAAATATAATGTTAAAAATTGCATTCAAGTGTCTGACCACCCAGGGTTTCGTTTTTTTTTTTTAATTTTTGCAGCATTTTACTCCTCATTCCCATTTAGTGTGATAAAGAGAACTGAACTTGGAGTCACAGGATATGAGTTAGAATTCCAACTAAGCCACATTCAATCCCAATGTGAGTTTGAGAAAGTCATTTCCCTTCTGTCTGAAAAATGAGGAACGAGATGATTTCTAAGATCTTTGTAACTCTAGATATGGAATTAATTATTTCTCTGACAAAAAAAATAACATAACCATTCTCCCACATAAGTCTGAACTACTGTATTTCTGAACAAGATTTTAAGAAATCATTACTTGAACATCACCATACTCTCTAATTTTATTGATAACTGAAACCTAGAGAGGGGAAATGGCAAACCACTCCAATATCTTTGCCAAGAAAACCCTAAATGGGGTCATAAAGATTCAGACTGAAAATCATTCAACAAGATTCAGATTGAAGTCCTCTGATTCTAAATCCCTTTCTTTTTTTCTAGCACACCATGAAGATCCACCCCACCCCAACCCCATTCTACAAATGAGGAGAATGGTTCTGTATTGCCTCTAGGATAGAATACCATCTGCTCCATTTGGCGTTTTTAAAGCCTTTTACCAGGTGGCTTTAGCTAACTTCTCTGAGCTTCTCCTTCTTTACATGTAGTAAGTTTCAGACAAACTAATCTACCTGTTGACTTCCAAACATGATATTCCATCTCCCATATTATCTATGACTTTCCATAAGCTGCTACTATGCCTAAAATGTTCTCCCTAATCACTCCCACTTCTTAAAATTCCTAGCTTCCTTCAAGGCTCATCTCCAACCACCATCTCCTAAATCAGGCATCTCCTCCCATATCACTCCTCTTCTCTCTCCATCATTTTGTTTTGACTTAAATATGTACATATCATTTCAACCCCTTTCTCCCCCTGTGGAGAATGTAAACTCCACAGAGTATTTCATTTTTCCTCAGCATTCTGGGCAGCTAGCCCAGTGCCTGGCACATAGTAATCATTTAATAAATGCATTCATGAATGAAAGAATGAATATTTATTCATGAATGAACATAAGTAGAATATAAGCTTCTTTGTGAAGACTTTTTCTTTTTTCCTTTATATTAGAGCACTTAGCATAGTATCATAGACTTTAAACTACAAGCGATCTTAAGAGTTTATTTAGTCCAAGCCCTTATTTTTCAGATGAGGAACTGAGATCTAGAAACAATAATTGACTTATCCAAAATTATAGATATAACTCAGTTCCCCAAGACATCTGTGGGGAATTTTTTTCTTAGTAAGACTGGAAATTTCATAGAATTTTACTATATCTTCCCTCTGAGATTACCTCTCATTGACACTGTGAATATTTGCATAGTAGAAAAATCAAGATTTGAGGCCAAACTGTCCATATCAAATGAATTAATGTTTTTCTGCATTGGAATTGGAAGTGAATTGCCCCGTGGCCAGAAAGCTAGTTGAGCAGAGTCTAGAACTCAGGTTTCCTGATTCCTAATCTTATGTCCTCTTCACTCCACCCTGCTTTCTACCCCTTTGGGATATTTTGGTCTTTCTCATGAATTTTTTTTTTTTTTTTTTTTTTTGCTGAGGCAATTGGGGTTAAGTGACTTGCCCAGGGTCACACAGCTGGGAAGTGTCTGAGACCAGATTTGAACTCAGGTCCTCCTGACTTCAGGGCTGGTGCTCTATCCACTGCGCCACCTAGCTGCCCCTCTCATGAAATATTAGCATTAGTAATAAGAGAAAAAAATTTAAGAAATTATATCAGGTAATGAGGAAACAAAATTATTACTCTTTGCCCAGACTATATGGTGGTATACTTAGAGAATCCTAGATGGGGCAGCTAGGTGGTGTAGTGGACAGAGCACAGGACCTGAGTTCAAATCTGGTCTCAGACACTTAACATTCCCTAGCTGTGTGACCCTGGGCAAGTCACTTAACCCCAATTGCCTCAGCAAAAAATTATAATAATAATAACAAAAAAGAGAAAAAAACAAAAATAAAATAAAAAAAGAAAGAGAATCCTAGAGAATCAATTTAAGTACTAGAAACAGTTAACAACTTTAGCAAAGTTGCAGGATATAAAATAAATCATGGGCATTTCTATACGGTACTAACAAAGCCCAGCAGCAAGAGATAGAAAGAGAGATTCTATTTAAAATAATTGTAGACTCTATAAAGTATTTGGGAATCTACTTGCCTAGACAAAGTCAGGAATTATATGAACACAATTACAAAATACTTTTTACACAAATTAAGTTAGATCTAAACAAATGGAATACTGAGTGCTCATAGGTAGGCCAAGAAAATACAATGAAAATGACAATTCTACCTAAATTAATCTATTTATTCAGTGCCATGCCAATCAAACTTCCAAGAAATTACTTTATAGAGTTTTATAGAGAAAAAGTAATTACAAATTTCATCTGGAAGAACAAAAGGTCAAGAATTTTAAAGAAATTAATGAAAAGGGGCAGCTAGGTGGCACAGTGGATAGAGCATCAGCCCTGAAGTCAGGAGGACCTGAGTTCAAATGTGACCTTAGACACAACATTCCCTAGTTGTGTGACCCTGAGCAAGTCACTTAACCTCAATTGCCTCAGCAAAAAGGAAAAAAAAGAAAAAAAGAAATTAATGAAAAAAAATGCAAAGGATGATGACCTAGCAGTACTATACCTAAAACTCTAAAGCAACAGTTTTCAAAAACATCTGGTACTGGCTAAGAAAAAGAGTGGCAGATCAGTAGAATAGGTTAGATACACATGACATAAGATTAAATGACTAATATAATCTACTGTTTGCTATACTCAAGGACTCAAGTTTCTGGGATAAGAACTCACCATTTGGGCATAATAGGAAGGTGTATGTGTATGTGTGTGTGTGTGTGTAAAAAGTAAAAAAAAAATTAAATTTTTAAAATTAATCTAATTATAATTAATTATATTTTATATACAAATATAATTTTATATGATATAATATAATTATAATTAATCTCAAAAAAATTTCTGGGAAGATGGTAGAGTAGATCTAAGTTTCAGGCTCTCCAGATTCCCCCCCTCCCCCGCAAATAGAACAAATTTGCACCTCAGAGCAAACATAGGCTGGTGAAAAATCTAGAAGACATGGGACAGAACAGGGGTCCTCCTGTTACAAACCCAGAAGATCTTAATAAAGACCCCAGGATAGGTTTAACCCTTGTGCAGTGCAAACACCTCTAGGATAGATTCACAGAAACAGCAAGTGGGAACCCCTGAAGTTAGCTAGATGTGGCTGGAGCTTCAGCAAAAACCAGAGTAACTTTCACTCCTCTGACGGCTGGTGGACTTGGGGGTCTGAGTCCAGGAACCGCAGATTATTAAAAATGCCAGGCCCAGCTATGCTGCCGAGAGTGGTCCTAGATGAGAAGGAGCCAGGACACCTATGAGTGCAGGAGCAGTGGGGCAGGAACACTGCTAGTTGCAGGCACTTGCAGGAGAATGGGGCTCTTGATTTAAGGTTCTACGTCAGAGAATTGAAGTAAAGGCAGAGGCATCATCCCCCACACACACCACAATTAGAAGTACTTAGACTAATATTTCTCATTTTAAAGAAATGAACATGCAAAGAAAAAAGAGCCCCACCACAGAAACCTACTGTGGAAACAGAGATGATCTGGGTTCATCTTCAGAGGACACTGAAGTAATAAAAGCTTATTCTACCCCAAAGAGTAATGTTAAATGGCTTCCTGCCCAAAGAGAATTTATAGAAAACTCAAAAAAGGATTTAAAAATCAAATGAGAGACATTGAGAAAAATAAAAAAAAAATACTAAAATTAAAATCATCCAAGAAAAACAAAAAGATTATGGGAAAAAAAAGTTAACCAACTAAAAAAGGAGAGATATAGTCTTTTTTCTGAGGCAATTGAGGTTAAATGACTTGCCCAGGGTCTCACAGCTAGGAAGTGTTAAGTGTCTGAGGCCAGATTTGAACTCAGGTCTTCCTGACCTCAGGGCTGGTGATCTATCCACTGCACCACTTAGCTGCCCCTGAGATACAGAGTCTTAAAAATAAAAATAACTCTTTGAAAATTTGAATTGGGCAAGGGGAAGCTAGTGAAGCTATGAGGGATGAAGAAATAAAGAATGTTATAAAGAATGAAAAAACAGCACAGAATGTGAAATATAAGAAAAACAATAGATCTGGAGAATATAGATCAAGAAGACAAAATATAAAAATAATTGGACTACCTGAAATCTATGACCCAAAAAAAAAAAAAAAGAACCTTGACACAATAATGCAAGTAATAATCCAAGAAAATTGTCCTGGCATGATAGAACATGAGGGAAAAGTAGAAATAGAAAAAAAAATCCACTGATCACTGTTGAGAACCACGCTTAAGTGTGGAACCCAGAAAGCTTGTAAAGGGTTTAAGGGGACTACACCTTAAAGGGGCGAGTCGGTTCTCCAAAGCCCCCACAGCTGTGTGAATCACAGCACACAACAGACTAAAAGAATGTTTGTTTTACAGAGTTAAGGAGTTGCAAATCAGCCTTTATTGTTATCTTACTCTCTGAGCAGAACTAACCAACTCAAGGAACACATGACCCTGACAGAGATCTCTGACTGGAATTCATAAAATAAATGTACCGATGCAGATATTGTTGCGAAAGAATGTATGCTTTTATTTTAATAACCTTGCTGTGTTTAAAAAACATATATATTCTGTATTGGGAATGAAATAAATGAGAGGTTCAGAGGTTTTCATTGTAACTGCCTCTCAGTCTCCTTATAGCATTATCATCTTCTCACATGACACAATCTATTCTGCTGGTCAGAATTAGATGCCCCCAACCACTAACAGGTGGCTCCTGAAATAAATTAGTACCTCAAAGAGATTCTTAATGGAAAACATGTAGGAATATTATTGCCAAATTTTTTAATCCTCAGATCAAAGAGAAAAATTTGCAAGAAACAAGAAAAAACAATTCAAATATACTGGAGCAATTTAGAATTGTAGAAGACTTATCTGCAGCCACAGTAAAAGACCACACGTCCTGGAATCATATCTACAGCCAATCAAAAGAGCTAGGGCTGTGACCAAAAATATCATATCTAGCAAAATTATTCATAATATTGAATGAGAAAAAAATGGACATTTAACAAACTTGCAGATTTTCAGGACTTTGTATCAAGAAAACCCAAACTCAATAGAAAATTTAACATATAAGAGTCAATATCAAAGATGAACTTCAAGGAACTTAATATGACAAATTGTTTATGTTTTTTACATGGAAATGTATACCATATGTTTAAGACTGACATCAGCCGTAGAGTAGCTCAAAAGAAAGATTGGGACAAAACTAAGGTAAAAACAGCAATTATGTTATACAAATGAGGCACAGAGGGAGAATAGACACAGAGGTATTGAGAAAGGAGAAAGGCTAGTAATTCTGAAAACCTACTCACATAGGGAATGGATTAAATAGGCTAGGCAACACCATCAGAGGTATAATACCTTCCAAAATCTATAAAAAAAAATAAGGAAGGCAGAATGGATGGAGGGGGAAGCAAAGGGTGAGAAAAGAAAACAAGGAAGGGATCTGCAGGTGAAGGAGAGGTTAAGTGATAGCAAGGCAAGTTAACAAGCAGAAATAAAGCAAAGAGTTAGCAAGGATAGGAAAGATATATGTGTGCATATGTGGTGTATGTGTGTATCTATCTATTGTATATATATATATATATATATATACACACATAAATATAATCTTGCTTCACTATAGCCTACTTAGGGTAGTGGTAGGAATGAAAGGGAGAAAAAAGAATAAAGTAAAAAAGGTGCTCAAGAGAGAACAAAAGAACAATCTATAAAAAAAAGTAAAGATGGATACTCATGAATATAATTTCTTATATATCCTTTCTTGAACTAGTAACTTATTACTATATATAAATTTATATATAAAATAAAATATTATATATATATTTGAATTCTCCCTGATATTCTGCTGGGCACAATGACAATGTTCCATTTTGTTTTGTTTTGTATTCCTTTTCTGATTTTCTTTTTTCTTATTCTGGTTTTTTAAAATAAATAAATAAAAATTTAATTAATTTAAGCATTAAGAAGGGATACATTCAAATGTGGGAGTGCCATGAAATTATAATATTTACACAGCACTTTCAGATTTGCAGAATTCTTTATATATGTTATCTCAGTTGATCTTCACAACAACATTGAATATTAGATGCTACTGTTATCTCCATTTTATAGATAAAGAAACTGAGACTGACATAAGTTACATGCTTAACCTCAGAATCACGCAACTAAATAAGTATCTGAGGCAGAATTTGAACTTAGTTCTTCCTTACTCCAAGGCTAATCCTTTGTCCACTGTATCATATAACAAAACAAATGTATAATGTTATAGATTAATGTATTGGGAAAATACTGAGCTGTAAGAAATGAGGAAAAATACTTCAAAGAGACATGGAAAGACTTATATGAAGCAATTTAGAGTGAAGTAAGTAAAACCAGAAGAATTATTTATACAAGAATATTAATAGTATAAAAGTAAATGTTTTTATTTAATATTTTATTTTTTTCCTTAATTACATGTAAAAAACTATTTTAACATTCATTAAAAAAATTTTAAGTTCTAAATTCTCTTTTTCCTTCCCCCCTCATTGAGAAGACAAGTAATTTAATATGAGTTGTACACATGCAGTCATCCAAAATATATTTCCATATTGGTCATGTTGTGAAAGAAAACACAGACAAAAAAAAACCAAGAAAAATAAAATTTAAAAAGTATGTTTCTTTTTTTAAAAACTTTTTATTTGCAAAACATATGTATGAGTAATTCTTCAACATTGATCCTTACAAAGCTTTCTCTTACAAATTTTTCCCCCCTAGTCCCCACCCCTCCCCTAGATGGCAGGAAATCCACTATATGTTAATTATGTTAAAATACTTGACAAATCAAATATATGTATACATATTTCCACACTTATCATTGTTGTGCAAGAAAAGTCGTATCTACAAGAAAAAAAATCAGAGAAAGAAAACACAATGCAAGCAAACATCAATAGAGAGCATGAAACTGCTATGCTGTGGTCCACATTTCACATCCCTCTCTCTGGGTGTATATGGCTTTCTTCAGTGAACAATTGGAACTTGTTTGAAACATTTCATTGTTGAAGAGAGCTATGTCCATCAGAATTGATCATCATACAGTCTTGTTGTTGCCATGTATAATGATCTCCTGGTTCTGCTCATTTCGCTCAGCATCAGTTCATGCAAGTTTCTCCAGGCCTCTCTGAAATCGTCCTGCTGGTCGTTTCTTACAGAGCAATAATATTCCATAACATTCATATACCATAATTTATTCAGCCATTCTCCAATTGATGGGCATCCATTCAGTTTCCAGTTTCTAGCCACTACAAAAAGGGCTGCCACAAATATTCTTGCACATGTGGGGCCCTTTCCTTCCTTTAAGATCTCTTTGGGTTATAAGCCCAATAGAAACACTGCTAGGTCAAAGGGTATGCACAGTTGAGAACTTTTTGAGCATAGTTCCAAATTGCTCTTCAGAATGGCTGGATCCATTCACAGTTCCACCAACAATGTATCAGTGTCCCAATTTTCCCACATCCCCTCCAACATTCATCTTTATCTTTTCCTGTCATCTTAGCCAATCTGACAGGTGTGTAGTGGTACCTCAGAGTTGTCTTAATTTGCATTTCTCTGATCAATAGTGATTTGGAGCACCTTTTCCTATGACTAGAGATAGTTTTAATTTCATCATCTGAAAATTGTCTGTTCATATCCTTTGACCATTTATTGATTGAAGAATGGCTTAAATTCTTATAAATATGAGACAATTCTCTATATATTTTAGAGATGAGACCTTTATCAGAACCTTTAGATGTAAAGATGATTTCCCAATTTATTGCTTCCCTCCTAATCTTGACTGCATTGGTTTTGTTTGTACAAAAACTTTTTAACTTAATATAGTCAAAATTATCTATCTGGTGTTCAATTAAGAGTTCCAGTTCTTTGGAAAAAGTATGTTTCAATCTACATTCAGACTTCATCAGTTCTTCCTCTAGATATGAATAGCATTTTTCATCATAAATCTTTTGGAATTATCTTGGATTAGTACATTGCTGAGAATAGCTAAATCACTCATAATTGGTCATTGTACAATATTGCTGTTTCTGTGTACAATGTTTTTCTGGTTCTGCTAAAAAATGAACCATTGGAAAAGACTTAAAACCTCTGATCAACCCTGATTTCAAAGTTCATTAAGGAAAAAATAGACCCACATCATGACAGGGAAATAATGAATTAATACACAAAATTAGAAATGTATTTTGGGATGCCACTAATATGGGAATTGTGTGGTACAGGAACTTTGTATTTCTTTTTTGGTGAGTGTAAAAAGAAGGGAGAAAGAAAAATGGATGCTGAAGAATTTTTAAAAATCATAATGTACAAATATCTGTGCCAGAGCCAGGTAATTTGTGATTGCTTCAATGCATTCCACAGTCTAAATCATAGTTGTTACATCCTTTTTCATATTGTCTATAAGAATATTGAGATTTCATAAACTACAACTGACATTGTTTGCTAGAAAATATCAAAAGAAAGCTACAAACTCATTGAACAAAGTCCCATTATCTTTTCACCAAAGACAATGACTCAATTGAGGAATGGTCAAAATTAGAGATAAAAAAAAAAACTTCATTAGAATCCTTAAGTTTTTATAAGCAACCTATTGCTTGTTCCCTATACTACTTTACATCCCTTAACTTCTGAAAAGATTTCTCCCTTTGCTTTTTTTCTCATGTTATTAATCTAACATTCATCAGCAAACATGAACAAATAGAACTTTTTTTTTTTTTGGCTGAGGCAATTGGGGTCAAGTGACTTGCCCAGGGTCACACCGCCAGGAAATGTTAAGTTGTCTGAGGTCAGATTTGAACTCAGGTCCTCCTGACTTCAGAGCTGGTGCTTTATCTACTACACCAACCAGCTGCCCCAGGAGACTCTTTCAAGGTCCAAGTGAAAGATGATGAGAGCTTGAACTCGATTAGGATCATGTTAGTGAAGAGGAGGAAACAGATAGAAGAGATACTGCAGAAGATGAACTGACAAGATTTGGCTGTTAACTGGCTGGTAGTATCAATGAGAATGAGGAGTTGAGGATGAACGTGACAGACAACAAATTTGATTATCTCCTGACACGAGGAACAGGAAAAAAATATCTACGAATCTCTATTATATACAGCTTGGGTTTTTTAAAGGTACATCATGAATTTAACCCAGTAGTTCTAATATTTTCTTTCTTATCTACATCTATCTGAATTTTTTATATCATCTTTTGAGCATTTTATAATTGTCTCATTGACCTTTGCTTTCTTGGGGAGAGGGAATTATTGTTTTCTATTCACCCCATAACTTTACCTCCCAAAGAAGAATCCTGCCCTCCCTTTTATGAAATAAGTATGATCACACAAAACATATACACATTAGTTATGTCAAAAATCACATGTCTCAGGGGCAGCTAGGTGGTACAGTGGATAGAGCACCAGCCCTGAAATCAGGAGGACCTGAGTTCAAATCTGACCTCAGACACTTAATACTTCTTAGCTGTGTGACCCTGGACAAGTCACTTAACCCCAATTGCCTCAGTTAAAAAAAAAAAAATCACGTTTCCATCTGTACCATGTCTATTCCTTCTAAGGTAAGAAATACTTGTCATCATTAGACTTCTGGAGTCTTGGTTGTTCATTACATTTGGCTGATTATTGTCTTCATTCCCATCCATCTTCATCTATATAAACATTTGGAGGGGACTTCACAACTACATTAAGTATAGAATTAGTATAAATATAATAAGAATAAGTATAAGAATTAAAATTAGAAGAACAAAGAATAGTTTACCTCTCAGATCTGTAGAGAAGGAAGAAATTTGTGGCCAAAGAAGAACTGGAGTATATTATTGAATACAAAATAGTTAATTTTAATTATATTAAGTTAAAAAGTTTTTGTACAAACAAAACTTGGCTATACCTGCTGCTCAAGGAAAGAGGTATCATAAGGACTGTGGGATATGTAGCCCACAATGATGTCAAATGCAGCCAAACCAGATTAAAATGTAATTATGAAGTGTTTATCAAATTGAATAAAAATATGACAAAACATAATGATATATAGTTTTCTAAAATACTGGAGCAATTTTCCTTAATGATGTCTTGAAGAATGCTCTCCAAGCTTTTCTTTTTTTTTTTTTTTTTTTTTGTGGTCATGGCTTTCAAGTAGGCCAATAAATTTTAAATTGTCTTTTTCTGGATTTATTTTCTAGGCCAATTGTTTTTCCAATGAAGTATTTCATATTTTCTTCCATTTTTTCATTAAAAGTTTGATTCTTGCTATCTCACAGAATCATTAGCTTCCACTTGCCCTATTCTACTTTTTAATGTGTAATTTGCTTGACTCAGCTTTTATATCTTTTTCCATTTGGTTAATTCTACTTTTGAAGGTGGTGTTTTCTTCAGTGGATTTTTTTTTTTTTGCATTTGGCCAATTATATATTTTTAAGTTGTTTTCTTCAGCCATTTTTTTCCTTCCTTTTCCAAGCTATTGACTCTCTCATGCATCCCTCTCATTTATTTTCTCATTTTTTCTTCTATTTCTCTTATTTGCTTTTTAAAGTCTTTTATGAACACTTCCAAGAAGACCAATTCATATTGCCCTTTGAGATTTCTTCTGTGGACATTTTGTCCTCCTCTGAGTTGGTGTTTTGGTCTTCCCTGTCACATAGAAGCTTTCTATGGTCAAAGTTCTTTTCTGTTTCTTGCTCATTTTCTTTCCTTTTCTTTTGGTATTTCCTCTTTTTTAACTTTTATGGTGTAGCTCTACTCCTAGGGTAAAGGGGGCACTTTCTGTGCAGTTCTGAGCCTTGGCTTTGAGCACAGCAGCCCCTTGTGTTTGCATGGGGTAGCTTTACCTGCTCATTCCAGGGCACAGCCTGGTTTCCCAGAGTTTGCCTTCTGAGCTGGCACTGGAGACTGCCCCCCTGATTTGCTGCTCTACTGAGCCAGGACTGAGGGTCTTAGTTGTTAATTTGCTGTGACTAAGACCCTCTCACTGCCTTTCCCAGAGTCTGTCTGAGTTAGGCTGAACAACCTTTTTCTTCTAGTGAAACCGACCTTTCCTGAACTTTTTTCAGTCTTTCTTGAGTTGGAAAGAGTTTTATTCCCTCAGACTGTTCAGAGTCTTGGTTTCATGTGGGTTTTGAGGGAAAGTGGGAGAGCTCAAGCAGCTTCCTGGCTTTGTTCTGCCATCTTGGCTCCACCCCTGAAAGATAATATGTAGTTTTCTAACTCAATATGATTCTTAGGGATACTTATGTACAGGTGGCTCCTATTTCTATTTGAATTCAACACCACTGTCCTGGGATACCCTAAGGATATCTATCAAGAAATAGCATCCAGAGAAAGTCTAAAAAAGGTAACTTCCTTAAGTGTTTGTTAGGATCTGCTTATAAATTTGAGTTCTGGATTGGTTTTTTCCTCCTTTAGGAATTCTCTTATTGCTTGTTCAGTTTCCTTTTCTGAGTTATTTAATAAATATTTCCTTTACTTCCTTATGAATTGTGAGTTTTTAATCATTGATATTTGCAATTTGGTTTTCTTCTACTACTACTTCTTTTCTTCTACTGCCACTACTACTTTTTCTATCTGTCTCTGTGTCTGTCTCTCTGTGTCTGTCTCTCTTCTCTCTGTCTCTCTCTGTCTCTCTTCTCTCTCTGTCTCTCTCCTCTCTCTGTCTCTTTGTCTCTGTCTGTCTCTGTCTCTGTCTCTCTCTCATTCAGTCTATTTCTTTTCCATCAAAATGTTTTCTATTTCCTGGCTCCACTCCTCACTCTCTACCTCCTCACCAACATCCTTGTCCCACACAGGTGCCATTCTCAGAGTTTTTAAGTAAATAACATTGTTGTATTCTGCTTTCTAATCCATTCTATTATTCTTCATTTTATGGCTGGGTTTATCACATTCATATTCATTATCTTCTATGCCATCATATTTTCTTATATTTTTTTCCCTTTTCCTTCTATCGTCTTAATTTTTGCAAAGAAAGAATTATATGTGGGGTAGAAAGGGAAGAATGTGATCAACATTTGTATTTTATAATGCAAAAAAAAAATCTGATTCTGCTCCTTTTTACCCATTGTTTTTGTTAGGCCCAAATCCTGGTTTCTATTTCTTTTCTCTCTTTTGATCTTCTCATTTATGATCTGTCCTCTAAAGTAATGACTTTTTGATGACATTTTGTTATGCTTGTGACTATTGCTCCCCTCAATCTGCTCTTCCTCTTAAACTCCCTTCTCTCCATTCTCTTTCCATGATTATTTCCTTGTTGAATTTAATATAGTTCTGATCCAACTATTCTGGAGAGCAATTTGGAACTATGCCCAAAGGGCTATCAAATTGTGCATACTTTTTGATCCAGCAGTGTCTCTACTGGACCGGTATTCCAAAGATTTCATAAAGGAGGGAATGGGACCCACATGTGCAAAAGTGCTTGTGGCAGTTCTTTTTGTAGTGGCAAGAACACTGAAAACTGAGTAAATTTTATTTTCTTTCTCATTTTTTTCTCCAGTTTGATTTGATTTTTCTTATGCAGCAAGATAATTCTATAAATATGTACACATATATTGGATTTAACATATCTTTAACATGTTTAGCATATATTGGATCTTTATTTCATATCTAGGTTTCTAACACAACTTTGTCTTTCTTGATTTCTCAGTTGTTGAGAAGGGAGGAGAGAGAATACATTTCCATGATAATGTAGAGCAGTGGTGTCAAATGCAAACAGAAACAGATATCTGAACCACTAGATTCTTACAGACTGCATTTTGAGCTAGAAAACCACAAATTAAAATTATCTATGTTGTGCTGTACTTTTGTTTATTTTGTTAAACAGTTCCCAATTATATTCTGGTCATACTTGGACAACTTGCAACAAGTTTGACAATCTTAGTATAGAATTGATTCAACATTTTTACATGTAACTGGGGAAAATAAAATTTGAAAAAAAAATAGAATTGATTCAACATGTAAAAAAAGATAGGAAAAGAAGTAGAGTGCAGCCAATGCATGGATTAATAGCCTGGGGGAAATGAGAAGTATAGGGATGAAGATAAAGAACAGAGCAAGGGGTTATAAAGTATAAGGAAAAATGGAATGACAAAATATTATCATCAGAGTCTCAGAGTTCATGAATATGGAAGTGGAATACCTGGTGATAATAAGGTCAAGACTATGGCCATCTCTGTGAAGTCATAGGATAGATTGAGGAACTGGAAAGTTAGGAAATTTGAGGAAGCATCAATGTCTATATTGAAATCTAACATATTCAGGTAGGAGTTGGGATAAAAAAAAATTAAAAAGACTGTGAGTTAGGCAATGACCTCACTGAGAAAAAAGAGTGAATGACTTGGGTATTGATAGGTAATACTCCAGCTGACATTGATCTCTCTCATTTATTATCACTCAGTCGCAATACAAAATATTCTAGAAGGGTTTTGCTGTAGGAACATCTACAAATGTCTCTTGAGCTGCCTTAAAATTGTATTCCGGGTCCCTGTCTTCTTAGCCAGAGCCTAAATTCAGATCCCTAACTCTGCCTCACCTTTTAATTCCTAATGTTTGGTGCAACATGAAACACTTTAAACTTTGCAAGCGATCTGGACATAGAATTAAATTCATGGAATTCTCTTGAATCACATTACAAGAAACTGTAAGATAACTAGGAATACAACAAATCAATATCTGTTTTTAAATATATTAACAAATGAAAACATAATATACAGATAATTAAAACAGTATCTAACTTCCTTAAAAAGGCAAACAATTACTTCTTGGTAAATACTTTGTTAAAAAAAAAAAAACCCAGCAAATGTATATTCTAAAAAAGAGTTAAATACAACAAATACATAATAGCTAGCAAGTATTTAGTGCTTTAAGATTTACAAAGAGCTATACAAATATCTCACTTTATCCTCAAAACAACCTTGGAAGTAGGTGCTATTATTATTATTATTATTTTACTGAGGCAATTGGGGCTAAGTGACTTGCCCAGAGTCACACATAGGTGCTATTATTATTATTATCCCCATTTTATAGGAGAGAAAATTGAGGTAGATAGGGGCTGACTTGTGAAGGATCTTACTACGACTCTCTGAGGTAAAAGATATGAATTCAGATATGACCTTATCCACTGCATCACCTAGTGGTCAGTATATATTACTACATGACATCCTTGACTGATTAAAAAAAAAAATCAACTATTATTCAATCATCCCTATGCTTATTCTTCAGGGAACAGGATAATAAGGTTCACATTTCTAGAGGACTTTATGACTTATGAAGCACAATCCTATCAATCCTGCAAGGAAGGCACTACAGAAACTTGAATCTAGGTCTCTAGCCTCCAGTATCCTTTTATTTACCTAGTGTCTTGGGGTTGGTTAACAAAGCACCTTCAAAAGAACACATTTAATCTCAACAAGGATAAGGAGTACAGGTTTTACTATCCTTATTTCATATCAAGGTTAGTAACACCTTTTTGTCTTTCTTTATTTCTCAGTTGTGGAGGAGAAGGGAGGAGAGAGAATACATTTTCATGAAAATAAAACTAAAATGTAAATTTAAAACATCCTCGTTTCACAGATGATAAATCAATCTCATAGAGGAGTAAATTGCCTGAAGTCATAGAACTAGTAGGGAGCAAACCCAGTACTTGAACTTAGATCTTCTGACTCCTTAGAACTAAGTATTTTTCCACCAAGTGGTAGAGCCAAGACTCCAGCTAAATTCTTCTGACTCTAAGACCCAGCAGCCTGTCCACTATATCATTCTGTCTTCCTTTGGTATCAGTTCTTCCCTGAATGGGGCAGAAGTCATAGTACTCAATTCAAGCACTCTCTAGATATATGGACATATCTATTTTCCCATCAGCCTTTCTCTTAACTTCATCAGCCTTAACACTAGGAAAAATCAGTTTTCTTCCTTTTCTGACAGTGGTGTTTTCTCTGGTCTGCAATTTGCTGCCAAAATATTCTTCCAAAATCCAGAGGCAATAACCAGATCTTCTTACTAAATCAATCCATCAGTTTTCTGCTCCCCATTGCAGCCCAAACTCAGTTACTTCATGATCTAAACAAAACGTGGACCACCCCAGCCCAAGACCAGCTGCATGATTTTAGGTAAATTACTCTAGCTCTCTAAAATTTACTTCCCTCATTTATAAAGCAGAAATAAGCCTTGCAAATAGCCATCTTAAAAGATAGTTATGAGAGCCCTTTGCAAACCCTAAAGCACAATATAAATTCAAATTGTTGCCATTATTGTTATACAACAACACTAAGCAATAGTGCAAAAACCTATCTTCCAGATTAAAATTATTTCTAGTCATATGAAAAGGTGCTCCAAATCACTACTGATCAGAGAAATGCAAATTAAGACAACTCTGAGGTACCACTACACACCTGTCAGATTGGCTAAAATGACAGGAAATGATAATGATAAGTGTTGGAGGGGATGTGGGAAAATTGGGACACTGATATATTGTTGGTAGAACTGTGAATGGATCCAACCATTCTGGAGAGCAATTTGGAACTATGCTCAAAAAGTTATCAAACTGTGCATACCCTTTCACCCAGTAGTGTTACTATTGGGCTTATATCCCAAAGAGATCTTAAAGGAAGGAAAGGGACCCACATGTGCAAGAATGTTTGTGGCAGCTCTTTTTTGTAGTGGCTAGAAACTGGAAACTGAATGGATGCCCATCAATTGGAGAGTGGCTAAATAAATTATGGTATATGAATGTTATGGAATATTATTGTTCTGTAAGAAACGACCAGCAGGACGATTTCAGAGAGGCCTGGAGAGACTTGCATGAACTGATGCTGAGTGAAATGAGCAGAACCGGGAGATCATTATACACAGCAACAACAGTACTATATGATGATCAGTTCTGATGGACATCGCTCTCTGCAACAATGAGATGTTTCAAACCAGATGTAATTGTTCAGGGATGAAGAAAGCCATATACACCCAGGGAGAGGCCTGTGGGATCTGAGTGTGGACCATAACAGCATTTTCACGTTCTCTGTTGATGTTTGCTTACATTTTGTTTTCCTTCTCAGGTTTTTTTTTTTTTTTTTCTTGTAGATCCGATTTTTCTTGTACATCAAGATAACTGTATAAATATGTATACATATATTTGATTCGTCATATATTTTAACATAATTAACATGTATTAAGACTACCTGCCATCTAGGGGAGGGGGTGGGAGGAAGGAGAGAAAAATTTCAAACAGAAGACTTTGCAAGGGTCAATGTTGAACAATTACCCATGCATATGTTTTGCAAATAAAAATCTTTAATGATTTTTTAAAAATCATATCTTCCAAGGGAGAGGTTTTTCTATTTTTGAATGATAGTTTCTACCAAAGGGATATATAAGTAACTTGTTGAAAAAAGAGCTAGGAGAAACCTGAGATTTTTTGTACAGGAAATGAATATAGTCTTATAGCTATAAGCTAAAATAAGGTTAAAACTATTAGAAGGTAAAAACTGTTCATGTGAACCACTTATTCCCCATCAGGCCTTAGACTAAATAAATGAAGTTAGTATTAACAGCGTTTGTTAATTATCTTTACTAGTTTTACTGTACTAAGGACCTATTCTCATTGATTCCAAAAATATTTACCCTAATCTTATGTTGCTTACAATCATCTCAAAGAAAAATTTCTTTTCTCAAAATGCTGAACAAATGCTAAAATAAAAACTCAATTTAGGATTTTGTGGATTCTGGCAACAACAATACTATATGATGATCAATTCTAATGGACATGACTCTCTTCAACAATAAATGTTTCAAACCAGTTCCAATTGTTCAGTGAAGAAAGCCATATACATCCAGAGAGAGGGATGTGAAATGTGGACCACAACATAGCATTTTCATGCTCTCTATCGATGTTTGCTTGCATTGTGTTTCCTTTCTCTGATTTTTCTTTCTTGTAGGTACGATTTTTTTTTTTGCACAAAAATGATGTGTGGAAATATGTATACATATATTCGATTTGTCAAGTATTTTAACATAATTAACATGTGGTGGACTTCCTGCCATCTAGGGGAGGGGCGGGGAGTAAGGGGGAAAAATTTGTAAAAGAAAGCTTTGTAAGAGTTAAAGTTGAAGAATTACCCATACATGTTTTGCAAATAAAAAGTTTAAAAAAAAAAAAAAAGGATTTTGTGGATTCATACAAGGTATAGTTTCTTAAAAAAATTAAAATTATCTATAAGAAATGATGAGTAGGCTGATTTCAGAAAAGCCTGGAAAGACTTACATGAGCTTTTAAGTGAAGTGAGCAAAACCAAGAGAGAATTATACACAGTAACAAGATTATGTGATGATCAACTGTGATGGACTTGGATCTTCAGCAATGAGGTGATTCAAGGCAATTCCATTAGACTTGAGAAGGAAAGTTTCATCCACATCCAGAGAAAGAGAATGAATGTGCATCAAAGCATAGTATTTTCACCTTTTTAATTTTTTTCTTGTATTTTTTCCCTTTTCATCTTATTTTTCTTGTGCAGCATGACAAATATAGAAATACGTTTAGAAGAATTGCACATTTAATCAATATCAGATTGTTTACTTGTTGGGGAAGAGAGAAAAATTTGGAATGCAAGGTTTTGCAAAAGTGAATGTTGAAAACTATCTGCATATATTTGGAAAAATAAGATATTTAAAAGGAAATTAAGATCATATAGGAAATATTCACCTTATTAAGGGAACAAATTTTCCCCCAATTGCTTTACAATGTAATAAAGATACTTTAAAAGGATTATCTAAGACTATGGTAAAATGAAAAAGGTCAGGAGACTCCAGAGATTTGAGTGCTGGCCCATTATGCTTCTAGATATTCCACTGGGGGCAAGAAAACTTTCCAGGCCTCATTTTCCCCATTTAGAAGATGAGAGCTGAATAGCTTTAATCCACTAAAGTTATTATCTAAAAATCTTCACCCCTGTTGTCTCCTTTGAGCCTTTCCACACTGTAAGGTGGGTATTACAGGTAGTATTATCCTCGATTTGCATAGGAGGAAACTGAGGTACTGAGAAGGGTGTCATCCCTCAGCTAATCGCTGGCATCAGAAGCAGGATTCAAACATAAGTCCAATATGCCAGTCATTATATACTATTACTATCTGACTTTCATGCAAGCTTCTCTTACCATCATTAGACTTTGATGTTTGTTTTATCCCCAAAAAGAATCTCAAACTCTGAAGAGCAAGTATTGTTTGGATTTTACCCCCAACACAAAGCATACTGTCTTGTACATACCGATTAATCTTTGTTGAGTTGAACTGTTTTAAAATAATTACTGAATTATTGCAAAATAATGTTAATAAATGATGGTTCATCACTATCAGGTAAAACCTAAGGGGGGAAAAATGAAATATAAAGTCCACTTTTAGATTGGGAGAAAATAGAAAATGTAGCAGTAGAAAACTTTTAAGACTTAGGCCATTCAGTGAATAATTGTTAAATCCAAAGTACTATCAGGAAAATCAGTTGCTGCCTACAATCAGATGCAGGATAACACAGGCCTCCTTCCACTCCCCCAGGACCTCTCTGCCCTACCCATCTACTGCACTAACTGAGAGCTAAGTGTGGAGTGCCCCTCCCTGCCTTTGCCTTACTTACCTGTATCTCTCAAGCAAGGAAAGGAGAAATTGTAAAGAAAAGAAAGGAAAACCAGAACTAGTATAACAAGTTTCAAGTATTTTTTTTAAAAATTTTAAGCATTCACATTCTGAATTTTAGATGCCCAGGACCATAACTTACGAATTGCAACTGTTCCTATGGAACTTTGTGTCTTCTACATTTTTTACCTAATGTATTGTTCTCAAGGAATCAATGAATACTTTCATTAAATGAAGATATCTCTGTATTCCATATTAGCAAGGACAATTCTGACCAGGACATTAGGCTGTTAATTGTTTACTTCATCTTTGACCACAGGTCTCAAAGAGAAAATTAACTTGGTACCACACAAAAGATTTCCACCATTTATTTCCACAACCCATATGTTACATAATGTACATTCCCAACTGGGAGCTCTCCCTGAGTCACACAGCAACCAGAGAATATTGAACACAGCACACATCAATCCAGATATCCAGCCAACAGGAACAGGATCCAGGACTAATCCCGCCAGCGATGTCCACACTGGGCATTGCAGCACTTGTAGAAAGTGGTCATAGGCTCATCAGCAGAACGAGTCTGAAGCTGCATGAAGTAGGCTCGAGGATGCTCACACTTGGGGCAGGGCTCTGTAGAGGAAAAAGCAAAGGTATCACCAGACTTAATTTTTTAATTCCATTATTCTTTCTTATACAAAAACACTCCTGAACTATTGTTATGCAAATGCCTTTGAGGTATTCTTTCTATATTGGAAATGAACACCAGGTACCAGCACACACTGAGAGAAGTGAGGTGATGAGCAGAGTCTACAGGGGAGCTGACTCAACTCCTGACTTTGCCTTAGCTATTTCTGCTCCATTTTGTGCCCAACCAAGAAACTAAGTGAAAAGGACCATATACCATGGGGTGAAGGTAGGCTGCTGCTGAGACTGTAGTTTCCTGGAGGCCCTAATCCTACCTAAGTTATTCGCCTACTTCAGTCCTACATAAATACAAGCACCAAGGAAAATTAAGGAAATAAAATTGGCTTTCTCTCCCACCATTCACCCAAAAGACACCAGTAAAAGGACAATATGCAAAGCAAATTTAAGTCCAAAGCATTTCGAGACAATTGAGAAGTAATGACTGCAACTACCTCAATTCTGAAGCATTGCTCCAAGTCCCTACTCATATTGCCAGTGGAGAAACTATTCTATAGGGCTGATGGCTTAAAGTAACATTTGAAAAGAAGCCATATACAGGGTATCCCAAAAGTCTCAGTACAGCTTAAAGTTTTAATAATAGCTTCAATAATATATCCTATATCTCCAAAAAGTGCTGTGTGACAAGTATTTTTTTTAAATAATGTGAATCAAAATTCATTTGTTTTGAGAATTTTTTCAAACCCCTTTAGGAAAAGAGGACTCTCCAAGAACATTTGTGCTTTCAAACCTTAGATAGGCATTAATACTTTCTATAACAAATTTTAGCAATTCTAATCTAAAGATGTATTTTCTTAAAAAAGAAATATTATATTTTAACATAACATGTATTAGACTACCTGCCACCTAGGGGAGGGGATGGGGGGAAGGAGAGAAAAAATCTGGAACAGAAGGCTTTGCAAGGATCAATGTTGAAAAATTACCCATGCACATGTTTTGCAAATAAAAAGCTTTAATTTAAAAAAAAAAAAAAAAAGAAAAGAAATATTAACAAATGGGGTCTTGCTTTACACCTCCCAGGTCTGATACACACTGAAGTTATCATTGCTCTTATTCCTCTTCTATCTTCCCTCTCTTGCCAGATCTTTTTCTCTTAAGTGATAGTTAATACATAAGTGAAGACTATTTGTCATTTGTTGTACTTACCCCTGATCTTAATTTTAAAAGTAGATGAGGGGAGGTGGAGCCAAGTTGGCAGGGTAAAGGCAGGAAATCGACCAACCTCTCCCCAAAACCGCTCTATATTCCTTTAAATAATGACTCTCAACGAATTTTAGAGCATCAAAATAGCCAAAAAGACAGAGTAAAACATTTTCCAGCCGAAGGAAACTTAGAAGCTCAGCACAAAAAGTCTGTGACACCAGGATGGGAGTCCAGCATTTAGTCCCAGTGCAGGCCGTGCCCGTGCAGCCCAGCCCCAGCCCAGGTCCGACCTCTGAATCAGCAGCAGCACTGGTGGCTTCCAGGCCTCTCAGCCCAGAGACAACAAAGAGGACTTGTAAGGCCAGCAGAAAAAATCTGTGGAACCAGAGTGGGAGTCCAGTGTGCAATCCCAGAGCAGGCCACACCAGCACAGCCCTGGCCAGGCCCCAGCCCCAGGTCCCACCTGTCCCCAGCATCAGCCAAGCATGTATTAGTTTCTAGCCCTCTCAGCTTGGGGACACCCAGGAGGGCTTAGAAGGTCAGAGGAGAGGGTTTGTAGCACCAGGGTGGGAGTCCGGAGCGTAGTCCCAGAAGCCCTGGTCCCAACCCCAGTGACTCAGGCCTCAGCAAAGCAAGACTGTTGATTTAGCCCGCTAGATCTTACAGCTACAGGTCAAGGACACACCTAGTGCTTGTGGTCAGGTCCTTAGAAGGATCTCTAAAAACAGCTGCACAAAACCCTGAAGCTTGGGACAATGTATCTTCCACCCTGAAAACAGAGCCTTACTTTAACAAAGACTTAAAAACCAAATAATAGGTTAGGAAAATGAGCAAATAGAAAAAGTTTCTGACTACTGAAGTTATTATAGTGACAAGGAAGATTAAAACACTCTCAGAAGATGATAACAAGGTCAAAGAAACTACTCCCAAAGTCTCCAAGAAAAATAAGAATTGAGTTCAGGCTATGGAAGAGCTCAAAGGGATTTTGAAAATCAAGTAAGAGATAGAGGAAAAATTAGAAAAAGAATTGAGAGGGATGCAAAAGGAAATATAAGAAACTAATGAGGAGAATAATGCCTTAAAAAACAAAATTGGCCAGGAATTTGAAAGGAGGTACAAATGCTCACTGAGGAAAATAATTCCTTAAAAAATAGAATTGAGCAAATGAAAGCTAATAACTTCATAAAAAATCAAGATGCAAAAAAGAAAAAAATAGGGAAAAAATTGTGAAATATCTCATTGGAAAAACAATGACTTGGAAAATAGATCCAGGAGAGAAAATTTAAAAATTATTGATCTACCTGAAAGTAATGATTAAAAAAAGAGCCTGGACATTATCTTTTAAGAAATTATCAAGGAAACCTGTCCTGATATTCTAGAACCAAAGGATAAAACAGAAATTGAAAGAATCCACTGACCACCTCCTGAAAGAGATCACATAGTGAAAACTCCCAAGAATATTGTAGCCATATTCTAGAACTCCCAGGTCAGGAAGAAAAAAATATTGCAAGCATCCAGAAAGGAACAATTCTAGTATAGTGGAGCTACAATCAGGATAACACAAAATTTAGCAGCTTCTACATTAAAGGACTGGAGGACTTGGAATATGATATTCCGGAGAGCAATAGTGCTAAGATTACAACCAAGAATTACCTACCAGCATAATCCTTCAGAAGAAAAGGTGGTAATTCAATGAAACAGAGGATTTTTAAGCATTAGTGATGAAAAGACCAGAGCTGAATGGAAAATTTTATTTTCAAATACAGGACTCTGGAGAAGAATAAGGAGGTAATCAGGAAAGTGACACCATAAAGGACTTCATAAGGGTTATCTGTTTACCTTCCTACATGGAAGGGTAATTCTTATAACTCATTAAAACTTTTTCTCATTTAGGAGGAGTATATATAGACAGAAGGCACGGGTGTGAGTTGACTATGAAGAGATAATATCTTTTATAAAAAATTATGAAATTAAGGGGTGAGAAAGAACATTCTGGGAGAAAGGAAAAGGAAGAAATGAAATGGTGCAAATTATTTGCCATAAAAATAAAAAAAGAGGCAAGAAAAACCTTTTACAATGGAGGGAAAGAAGGGGAGGAGAGGATGAGTAAGTGAACCTTACTTTCATCAGAATTGGTTCAAAGAGAAAATAATATACATACTCAAGATGGATATAGCAATCTATCTTACCCTGCAGGAAAATAGGAGGGTAAGAGGATATTGGAAGGAGGGGAGGTGATAAAAGAGATGGCATATTGGAAGAGGGAGTGGTTGGTACCAATACACTTTTGAGAAGAGACAGGGTGAAAGGAGAAAGAGGAGAGAATAAAGGAGGGGAAGGGGGAAAACAGCAATATTAATTGTAAAAAGAATTTCGAAGCAAGTTGCTCTGATAAGTCTCATTTCTCAAACATAGAGGGAACAAAATTTTCAAATTTATAAAAAATAAGAGCCATGCCCCAATTGATAAATGATCAAAAGATATGATCTGTGCCCAAAGGGCTATAAATTCATGCATAATCTTTGACCTAACGACACCACTACTAAGCAAGAATACTATATGTACAAAAAATATTCCTCGCAGCAGCCTTCTCAGGGCAAAAAAAAATTGGAAATTGAGGGGATGCCCATTAATTGAGGAATGGTTCAATAAACTGTGGGATGTTTGTTTTTTTGGGGTTTTTTAATTAAAACTTTTTATTTGTAAAACATATGCATGGGTAATTTTTCAACAATGACCCTTGCAAAGCCTTCTGTTCCAAATTTTTCTCTCTTTCCCCCACCCCCTCTCCTAGATGGCAGGTAGTCTAATATATGCTATGTTAAAATATATGACAAATCCAATATATGTATACATATTTATACCATTATCTTGCTGTACAAGAAAAATCGGATCTACAAGGGGAAAAAAAAAAAAAAAACCTGAGAAGGAAAACAAAATGCAAGCAAATATCAATAGAAAGCATGAAAATGTTATCTTGTGGTCCGCATTTCATATCCCTCTCTCTGGGTGTATATGGCTTTCTTCATCACTGAACAAGTGGAACTGGTTTGAAACATCTCATTGTTGTTCCTTCCGGGGGTAGAGCCATGGTGGCGGAGATCAGACAGGAGTCTCTGTAACCTCCTCTAACCTCCCCTCAAACCAACAACATATGAAGCCTCTAGACTTATTCTGAAGCAAAAAAATCCACAATATCTGGAGAACAACACAATTCTAGAAGAAGATACTCTGGAAGAACCTCAAAACAGGTCTGTTTTAATTGGGCAGGGGGGTGGTCTGCTGAACCCAGACTGCAGCACAGGGAGACCGGGGCAGGGAGCTGGAGCAGGGAGCTGGAGCAGGGAGCTGGAACAGGAGTCGGAACAGGAGTGGGAGCGTTGTGCTTTTCACACACCTGGAAGTCTTCTGCGGGCCTCTTGGAACAATCTGTCCTGATTGTGGGCAGATGGTTTGGGGGGGGGGGTCTGCCTTTTGAGGGGGATAGATTGTGAACCACTGAACCCCTGATGAGCATCGGACCTAGCTGCCATTACACAGCACCTTAAAGCAATCAATCAAACAGGACTGATCAGCACCAGAAAAATTCAATCAGCGGAGCTGCCCAGTACCTGAAATAATTCAATCAGCAGAACCGCCCCAGGGTGAACTAAAGCAGAACTGCCCAGCACCTGACATAATTCAATCAGCATAACTGCCCAGTTCCTGAAATAACTCAATCAACAGAACTGCCCCAGGGAAAATTAAAGCAGCTGTCCCACCTTTGCCCTAAACAGACCTCCCACCTTAAAAAAAAAAAAAAAAAATGAATAAAAAACCAAAAAGAGCTCTCATCATAGACAACTTTTATGGAGAGAGGGAAGAACAGACCTCAAATCCTGAGGCCCCTAAAGGTAAAGCAACTCCAGAAAAAGCCCCAAAGAGAGACATAAATTGGTCTCCATGTCACAAAGCTTTCTTTGAAGATTGCATAAAAAATCTTAAAAGAGAGTTAGAAGAAACATGGGGAAACGAAATGAGATCACTGCAAAATAAAATAGAAAAAATGGAAAAAGAATGCAATGAACAAAAAAATGTAATTGGTCAATTGCAAAAGGAACTAAAAACAGTAACTGAAGAAAATAAGACATTAAAAATTAGAATCGAACAATTGGAAATGAATGACTCATCAAGACTTCAAGAATCAGTCAAACAAAAACAAAAAAATGAAAAGATAGAGAAAAACATGAAATATCTCCTAGGAAAAACAA